>PVQB02000513.1:0-52678 GCA_002980475.2 Fusarium beomiforme | reverse complement strand
ATTCTGATGTCCGGGCTGGTAGGTTGCATTCGAATCTAGAACCCCAGCCAAAGACATGGATGCGAGCGCCGAGTTTGATAACCAGAGGCAGGGCACTCCACCAGTTTGGGGCAGTCAGCCTAGTTCATCGGAGAGTTTCAGAGACACTTTGACTCTTTTCTATTAGCGGAGTGGATAAAGATAGATCGACTTCATCCCATGAAATGTAAGCACGTCTTTGGGTATGATGCTCCAAGAATTCCGCTCTACGAATTACATTCCCCTTTTAGAGACTGGGTGGCAATGCAGCTGCACGCTGAGATCTGGTATGTAGGCTTGCCATCGACTTATGTGCGCGAATGCGGATCAAAGAAGATTTGTTGGGTGCGAGTTGTCTGTCTCAGCCTCCGTCCATACCGGACGCGAGGTGGACATCAGGCCCGGCGCCCGTTTAGCTACCTATCACCTATTAGTTGTTTTGTGTAAGGTAGCTTTCACAACAGGATCAACTATCTGCCTCTGAGTCTTTTGAGGGGAAAGACAAGACGGAATAAAACTGATCGCCTTCTTTTGGTTTGACCACAATATCGAGAGCCATTGCCTCCCTCGTTAATGCCAGAATATCAACTGGCGTTGTCTCGAAGCGACCCGCAACGGTCGAGATCTATGATCACCCTCCACTGTGGTCCAGGCCGGTGGCGCATGTGCCCAGACCGATCGATCGAGATCCACGGATCTCCTATAGCACTTATATGTTAGTCGAAGTTATGGGAAACTATCTATTTCAATCTTTATTTTCGGATAATATCTTCCTATGTTTGCTTCTTACGGGTGCTCAGGCACGGGATGATTACAAGAGTTTCCCCGAGGTCTAAGACACGTTGCCTGTTAATTTGGAGACTTCCTTTGTGACCAAGCATCTAGCACTGGAAGAAGCATGAAAGCAAGTGGCCGTAACCTCATTGTGTACATGCATATTCCTACGAGAAAGTCAGAACAGTACCTCTTCTTCAGTTATACCTGGCTAACATGAGGAGGTGTGTATGATCTAGGTAGTTGATGATATATCTTGTATTAATGATGAGACACCGGATATTATTATCCATAGCTGATGGCACTGCTCGACTTTTCAGACCAATATGTTTAGCGTTGTTTATGGCCTTGAGGAGATGAGAGTCGAGGCTCAACTGCCCCTTGTTCAGCGTCACTCGTGATTAACGTTGACAAGCCACCACTTTTCTTTCTTTACAGTGGAGGTCTTCGACGGCCCGTGTTGGCGCCCGGCGAAGTCGGGATCTAGGAGTTCTAGACCAAAATCTACCATTTCCCCACCACCAGCATTGTCGACTTTGCGATGTGCGAATGAGTTGTGACTTGGAGACGTAATCTCAGATATTCTCCTTTCTGGGAAATTACCGTAGTAACGCGATCATTAGTATCCACCGGGCTGTTATTCGAGGAATATGCTACGTAGAAGTGCTTTCAGAGCCCTGAAGCCGTATTATGTTCATGAGATGGCCATTGTGGCTTTGCCCTGGTTTACTGAGGTAGCCAAGGTGATAATACTGCGCTAATTACCTCCCTCCCAATTATTGACCCTTTGAATAACCACCTCAAGCAAAAACCGTCGAGGTGCCTCGTAGGCTTACAGTGGAGGTAAGTGCCTTATTCGACCTATCGGTACCTTAGGTTGTCATAAAATCGCTGCCCACGCGAGACCCCCACCACCACCAAAGCACATGCGAACCTAAACTCAGCCCGCTTTTTCAAAGCACCTCAACTTCAGGTCCTCGATTCTCTTACAACAAACAGCGCAAACGAGATCCTGCACAACCACCAAGAGAAGCCGGCATAGCTGCTTCATCCACTCGACCAATCACCAAATTGATCACCCATCGATTTCTCTTCATCCAAATCTTGTAGAGCTTTGCCTGGGAACAGAAACAGACATTAAACGCCATGGCCCCATCTGACCCAAACAACCGAGCCACAAAGCCTTCGGCCTCGGGTTCAAGTTCGGGGGATGCCGATTTGGCCCAGGTACGGAAACTGACTTCTTTTCCCTCTCCCCCGTCTCTCTCTCTTTTTAGGCTTCTAAAAGTTCTCAATTGTTACCCAAAAGAAAACATGGAAAAGCACACTTTGCCATCTCCCAGACATGGAATAGCAGCAAAACACCATCATGGCTACCTTGGATGATGGTTGAGATGTCACTCGATCTGCTCACTGATTATTGGTCTGATAATCGACGAGCATGAAAGCGATGCTTCTCTGTCTCCAATTCCCATTCCCAATCTCAATCTCAATCCCATTCCTCAACTCGTCATTCCCTGTCTATTCCCATACCAAAAGATCTAGACCCGGCCTGGCCGTGGAACGTTTTATACCTTAGCTAGACCCAACCACTTGGTCGAGACCTTCTCGCTTCGCTTGGCTGCCACGATTGAATGACTGACTGATTCGCATCTGCATTCACATTGGCATCCTGCATTGGCATTCTGCATTCTGCATCTCTGATCCCTGGATCCTGGGGTTGCCCAAACCTTGGGGGGATATCATACCTCCCTCCCCTAGGCGCCATTTACACCCTCTTGTTTTACTCGCATTATCATTCTGATCTGACTCTCACTCCCACTATTGATTGCATTTTACTGTATGTCTATTCACTGACAATTATCATGTTCCAGGCCTATCGCGACCTTGCGAGGTAAACCACTCTATACCCTAACCTCACCTCACCTTAAGCTCATATTCATACTCTCCATTTCACATTCTTTGCCTTATTTCGATTCCCGCACATTGTTTCCCCACACTCGCATTTCTATTATAGACTTGCTCGCTGGTTTTAATCGCCATTACATCGCCAGATCTTCTTCCCTGGAAATTTCCAATCTGCCTGTGACGAAAAACCCCATCACCCCTGTTTCCCTTGAATTAAGTCTTGGTTGACAAATTCGTTTATCATCGGCGTGCCCGGCATTTGTTTGACAACAGTCAAGGCGTTTGACGATTCTCAGAATACCCTTTTTTTTTTTTCTTCAAGTCTGAATCTCAAGAACCTCAGCCGAGCAAGGTCTACGGGAGGTCGGCATCATTGGAACCGATTGTCAGCCCATCAACATCCTTGTCTCTGCTGGCTTATTCAGAGAACCTGTCTTCATGGGCATAGGAAGTCTCCGATTGCCTCCTGATCCTTGTATTATCATGATGTGTTTCTGAGTCGCTCCTCATGCATTTAATTGGTCATACAAGTTCCTCTGAAGTGTGCTTGTTAGTGACCTGCAAGCGAGGCTACGTGCATCCTGTTTAACACCAGCACAGATATAATCACGATATCTTCATAGCTTGTATGATGCAGTCGTTTCTACGCCCCTCATTACCCTACCCTTGCCAGGGCATTCGCCTAATCCTTTGTGACGTTTTGGCTTCAAGCTTCAAGGGTAATTTCTCAGACCGCGGCTGACATGAGATACATAGAGGCGAACAAGCGGCTACTGCCCTCGAGAATAATCTTTCAAACCTTGAAAGCAGGCTCGATGCTATCCTCGCTGCTCTGGAAGCCAGAGAAGATCCACAGATAGCCACCGCAGCCAACTCCAGTAACTCCCAGAAAGCTGCAGACAGAGAAGGTCAGAAGGACAAACTGTTGGGTGGTGTTAGTAGCAATGCAGCAAAGAATGAGAATGATGCAGCCTAAGTGAGCAATCAGGTCAGGCAATGGCTACGGATCACATCATCACATAGAAGACTATACAATGGAGAGCTATACGTCAAATCATTCACCCGTCTCTTCTCAAAGACTCTCTTCCTGGATATCTGAACAGTAGAGGCTATTTCAATATAATAATTCTTTCCTATGTCATTGAAAAGACATCCGTATTCTTTCACCCATCTTTCGATCCCACGTACTCCCCGAGCTCAGAGGCTCATTTCCCACTCCTTATCAAAGGTAAAGATGAAGATAAACAGAAAATGATCAGAGGAACCAGACACAAAGCATTAGACAAACCCGTAGAGCAAAAGATCAAACAGCGATCCCTTTGAAAACCCTCGTCATCCTGGAACGAGGTCCATCTCCAATCATCCCTCCCTTATTCTAACTGTGGTCGCCGACATACATCGTAAGCTTGTATTTGTTGTCGGATGATGCTCCTTTAAGTCGATATACGTCGTTGTAGCCAGTGATTGGATTTAATTGGATTGATGCACATCCTTCTTTCCAAAATGCATAACGCAACCGTTCCCCATGGAAACCCCTAGAAACGCCCAGATACCGAATATAATGCGATAAAAGGAACCATGTCCTTCTCAAGCCTAAAAGCCAATGGAGGGAGTATCAAGAAGGCTGAAGAATCGACAAAGCCTGGACAAGCAGAGCAGAGCAGAACAACGAATAACGAAAAGCCTCCTTTACCAGACATCGTCTTTCGGACCTCGCCAGGTCTCGTAATTCACAATCGCTTATTCAATGAGTATATCGATTTGATGTGCAGCTGCTTGTTCGTCTCAAGCTCAAGCACGTCCTGCAAGGCAAACAAGCAAAGCTGTCATAACATTCGCGAGAGACACAAGAGTGGTGTGATAACCGGAAGGGTGGCTTCCGAGAGCTCCAACCCATTGCCTCACGATGTAGCGCAGTGGCACTTCATAACGATAGAAGTAAAAGCATGCTCCATCGTCACCGCGTTACTGACTGAGTGATCTTATAAAAGCCTGAGGCGCGAGAGACCCAGTTAGTTGGTAAGGCTCCGCATATCAGAAAGGTCAAGACGTGCCCTTGCCAAGGGATCCTCATCAGTTGCCAGGATAGCAGGGCTCTCCTTGCCATTTCCCAGCAGAGGCTCTCGACTCGTGAATGATCGGCTCTCGAGCGTGGGGCGTAGTAGACCCTGTCCTCCTTCCTTGTGTTTCGATTTCGTCTCGGCGTGGAGTGCTAGTTCCCGCTCACGGTTCTTCTCAAGTAAAGGACCGCCGAGCGTTGCGCATTTGAGGATCGTCTGAATAAGGTGATTCTGCTGTAGAGGCTTGGACAAATATTCGTCCATCTGAGCTTGGATACACTTCTCTCGGTCGCCCATCATGGCGTGGGCCGTTAGGGCAATGATAGGTGTGCGGTGGCTACCTATACCACGTTCGTACTCTCGGATCTTTCCTGTAGCTTCGAAGCCTCCCTGCGACCAAAGGCGTTAATTAATCTGTCCGCATGGCGGTTGATAATAACTAGTTCGACAATGTTGATACTTACCATGATCGGCATTTGTACGTCCATAAGAATGACGTCGAACTTTTTGCTTTGGACGGCCTTGACAGCTTCCCAGCCGTTGCCAACCACTGTTACCACATGGTGATACTTCTCCAGAATTTTGACCGCTAACCGTTGATTTACGGTATTGTCCTCGGCGAGGAGGATCTCAAAGGATTTTGTGTTGTCAGCGAGCGAGGGTGTCGCCCGATTCTCGAGAGCTGGGATCATGCCATTTCCTAGATCAATGAGCTTGCACGGCGTTGTCATATACGACGTGATTCCCAGATCCAAGCACGACTTCAAACTCACGTGAACGACTGGTGCAAGCAAAACGATAGGGAGATACTTGAAATCGTCTACAGCTCGTAACCTTCTAGCGGTGTCGATAGAGTCGACGAGGATAGCATCATATGGAAGGGAGCCGCCGCTTTGAAGACGAGTCAGCGCAGGACTCTTCTCTGAATCCACAACGACAGGTTTCAGGCCGATCTTTTCCAGCATAGGCTTGATCGAAGTCGCGTTCTGTGACTGAGCCTTGTCGACGAAAAGCACTTGGTGACCTCGGTAGGGGCGGATCTGTTGTTCGATCATAGCGGCGTCGTCAGGAGCGAGCTTGACCAAGCATGTGAAATGAAATTCACTTCCCTTGCCATGTTCACTATTGACCCAGAGATCACCACCCATGAGATTAACGAGTCGTTTCGAAATAGATAGACCGAGGCCAGTTCCACCAAACTTGCGCGTCATGGAACCGTCCGCTTGTTGGAACGTGTCGAAGATCAAATCCAGTTTATCTTGGGCGATTCCTATACCCGTGTCCTCCACGACAAACTCAACCGCATACTCACCGGGTCGGACATTATTTTGTCCCATGCTCTCCTTGATTGTTAGGCTGACCTCGCCATGCTCTGTGAACTTGATGGCGTTGCCGACAAGGTTGAGAATGATTTGTCTGAGGCGGAAGGAATCACCGATAACGTAGTCTGGCACAGAACTGTCAACCTTGTAGGTGAGATCCAGGAACTTCTCATTTGCTTTAACAGCGAGAGTTTTGAGGGCGTTGAAGACGGTTCCCCGTAGCGTGTAGGGAATCTCTTCGATGACCATTCTCCGAGCCTCAATCTTGGAAAGATCCAAGATATCGTCAATGATCGTCAAGAGGCTATTGGCAAGATTATTGACAATGTTGAGCATCTCTCTCTGATATTGAGTCAGGTCGGTGTCTAATGTCAGTTGAGTCATTCCGATAATACCGTTCATGGGTGTTCGGATTTCGTGGGACATATTGGCTAGGAACTCTGACTTGGTCTTGTTGGCAAGTTCAGCAGCTTCCCTGGCTTGAGTATTACGCTGGATGGAATCACGCAGATTTGAGATCATCTGGTTAATCTTGCGTTTGAGCTCATCCATCTCGCCCGATGCCTCGACATCGACGAGCTTTGTAAAATCCCCATCGGTGGCCAGGTTAGTTATATCTGAGAACGCGCGTACTTGTGTAGTCTACATGCGTTAGAAACGAGTTTCCTACAAGGGTGACCGAAAACTACTTACCAAGTTACTGGCCATCGTGTTGACATCTGTAGTGATCTCTTTCCAGCGGCCGTCTAGGCCACCTACGTCGGCTTGAGCACCCATCTTCCCATCGACGCCCACATCCTTGGCAACTCGCTGCACTTCGTAACAGAAGCTAGACAGACGGTCAACCATGTTGTTGATGGTTTCTTTCAACACCTGTATCTCGCCATTTGCTTCGACTTTGATCTTCTGGCTCATGTCGCCATTTGCGATGGCTTGAGTAACTGTTGAAATACTTCTCACCTAAAACATTGTTAGCAGATTTCGAGTTCATGTCGCGACTCGGATCCTACCTGGACTGTGAGATTTGACGCCATCGTGTTGACATTTTCTGTGAGGTCCTTCCATTTGCCTTCAACATTGGCAACCTGAGCCTGTCCACCCAATGTTCCATCCGTGCCTACTTCCCTGGCCACCTTGCTTACTTCCACAGCAAACGTACCGAGACGATCTACCATTTGATTGATGGTGTTCTTCAGTTCTGCAATTTCACCCTTGACCTCGACCCCAATCTTCTTTGTCAAGTCACCTTTGGCGACAGCTGTTGTGACCTTGGCAATTTCTCGCACTTGAGTGGTCAAATTCATGGCCATGCCATTGACATTTTCGGTTAGGTCCCTCCAGGTGCCCTCAACATCATGTACAGTGGCTTGACCTCCCAGGCGCCCTTCGGTTCCGACTTCACGAGCGATCTTGGTAACCTCGCGGGCAAACTGTTGCAGCTGGTCCACCATGGAATTGATAGTGGACTTGAGCTCAAATATCTCTCCCCTGCAATCTGCCTGGACCTTTTGCGTAAGGTCTCCCTTGGCGACAGCTGTGGTGACCTTGATAATGTCGCGCACTTGAGTCGTCAAGTTGTTGGCCATGGCATTAACGTTGACGGTGAGATCGTTCCACATGCCTTGCACTCCCCCAACATCGGCTTGTCCACCTAGCATGCCTTCGGTGCCGACATCTCTCGCTACGCGTGTGACTTCAGAAGCAAAGGTACGTAGCTGATCTACCATGGTGTTAATGGTTTGCTGCAGTTGCAATATCTCGCCCCGGGCAGGTCGTTCGATCTTTTTCGTCAAATCACCATGGGCGACGGCGGTTGTAACTGATGCAATCTCCCTCACTATAGACTTGTTAATTACATATCACTGTTGTATTCTAGACAAGGCTACAAACCTTGATCGGTAAGGTTCTGAGCCATAACGTTAACTGTGTTTGTGCTTAGCAGTCGGTATACAAAAGGCGTTGTAGAATGGAAATGTACCGTTGTCAGTCAATTCCTTCCACGTTCCGTCGACACCACCGATACGGGCCTGACCACCCAGTAATCCTTCGGTACCGACTTCACGGGCCACTCGTGAGACTTCACTCGCAAATATTTGCAGCTGGTCCATCATAGCGTTGATAGTACGCTTGAATGTTGTGATTTCAGGGTCCATTTCAACTGTGTTCATGCGAACCTTCATAGTCAAATCACCGCGAGCAACGGCAGTAACAATCTCTCCAATTTCTCGCAGAGCCTTTTGGAAAGCCTCGTTGGCCTTCTGGTGCTTCCAGAGCTCACGCTCCAAGGTAGCAATACGTTCCTGCTCAAGGATCTCGAGGGCTCGCTCTTGTAGTTGCTTCTGCTCCAGGAGCTGAGCATTTACACCAGCGAGCTCCTGACGCTGACTATCGAGTAACTTGGATTGATCGTCCACATGTTCTCGAAGTCCTTCGAGAGCTTCTTCGGTCAGCTGATAAGATGGCAGATGCGGAGAGTGCAGGCTACCTTGGGCGTGAAAGACTTTGGGCTTGGGACGGACCGCCACCGCCTGAGCCTCTTCGCCAAAAAGAGTGTCAATAACCTCGTTAGGCGTTTCTGGGAATGGGGACGTAGCTGAGGCCTGGCTCTCCAGCTTTCCAACACGTAAAGCGAGATTCTGAAGCTCAAGTTCGAGCTTGCGCTTGGCGGGAGTGTCTGGCCCTGGGAGTTGTACCTGAGAAGCTACTCCAACCGGTATCGAATTGGGCAGTCGAGGATCTGGAGCAATCGAGGCGACAATCGAGGCCGCAGCGGCAAGGGCCGCATCGTCAACCATGGTGATGCAGGTAGACTGCTAGCCCGCAGCTGAGTAACGAATAAAATTCTGTAGGTTTTGTTTTCTCCCTCTCTCTTTTTTACTATTTTCTTGTTGCGCTGGATGGAACGTCTAAAGTGGGTAGACGGGTATAGATTGCAAGGTTGTTCCGGTTACAAAGTGTCGAGTCGATGGATTGTATATAATCTTCGAAAGCAATACGACGCAGAGGACGATGAAAAAAACTAAGGACGCAACAGCAGTCGACTGCGCAGCATCCTCGATTGTCGAGAGTTTGGATACGACCACAACAGAATACACCAGTTGACAGCGGGCGATGGCGCTGGAGAGTAGAAACGGGCGAAAATGAGAAAAAGTACAAGCAAAACCGACGTATATTTGAAACCAAACAACAGACAAGACGAAGGAGGGTATTGTTGAGACTATTCCGAGCCTGTTTCGTTGAGGAGAGAAGTCGAATGGGAAAGTCGCGACAGACGCCGAGGTTTGAGGAGGAAAAGATTAGGCTGAAAGTGCAACGGGAGCCGTTTGCGAGTTGACTGAAGCGGGCGTAGTGCACTGTAAGTGGTAAATGGGGGTGAGAGAGGGATTGGATTGGGATAAGAGACGGAGCAAAGTACTTCAAGGCATCGGGAGAGGGGGATAAATCCAGGTCAAAAGGTGGTCCCAGCTGTAGCGGTGGCAGCAAGCACTGGACCGCAACACCGGTGTGGGGGGTTCTAGCACGCCTAGTTCCTTAGTCTTCCACTGACAGGAGCGTCCTTGACTCCTTGGGCTTGGGTACAGGAGGGTACCTCTGATTGTTCGAGGAGCCCATGAGGAGACCATGTATCTCCGAGTTAGGTCGGTGCTGGGTAGATCCCTCGGTCGCTACCACAGCACGGGGCACGCACAGCAGTACGAGGTGAAAAGGAGGGCGACGACAGAGATAAAAGGCGGAGCCAACCAAGCGGTGCTAATGTCTGATCAGGTCTAGTAAGATTTCTCTTTTCGGGTTCAAGTGGTGTTTGCCTCTTACTGGAATACCATAGCAATCTTTCTCGTCAATATACAAAGAGGTTTTGGCTGATATTGTAGTTGGAATTACCTCGACTGAGAAGGACTACGGCTGTGGTGAGACAACTTGAGCCCTGCTCGGAAAAGTTATTAGTTGGAGAATCTCAGCTCCATGCGTCCAACGATGCTACTCTACTACCAGCTGTCAACGAAGTGAAATTGGACAGTGATGTGATCTAGTCGAAGCCTGAAACTTGGGGAGAAACCATATCTATCAGCGGTGGAGTCGAAACCCCGAAAGCAGTAGGGGAACAAGTGATCATAGCAGGGAAATGCTAGTAGGGGCGGTTGACTTGGCCATATAATACATGCATACAGGACAGAGACAGCTTCTAGCTTCTCCGCCCCTCAAGTTGTAGGTTAGTAGCAGTACCTTATACTACCAATCTAATTTAGCCTACCACCTAATAAAGGTACATATTGAAGGAGATCCCAAATTTCGCAAAAAAACAAGTGCCAATGGTGATATGCCCAGAGGCTCTCCCCGCCCGTAATGCAGGCTAGCGGCTGTGCGAGTGAATCGATCGACATTATTGTTGTCCGCTAATGTCTGCAAGTTTTGGTTACGGAGACTAGGTATATCTGCAGGCGGCTGAGATGCGGGATGCATTGAACGGAAAGCGATGAATGATGATGAACTCCCATTCACCTTTCAATGAATTGTTTCTACCCGACTTCGCTCCGGCTGGCACCTTTTACTGCGTAGATACCTACTCACGTCGCATGTGTCAGGACGAGCCAAGTGCCTCTCATGGACAGTTTTTCTCCAAATCCCATCAACATCCCATGGACAAGTGAATTCTCCGCTGAAGCAAGGGGCGCTTCAAGAATTACATACTTTGCCAGTGCCACAGCCGTTTTAGACGTATTTGCTTTTCATACGTTTCAAATTCCCCTCATCTAGCTTTTGTTGTTGTCCCGCAACGCGGTCAAATGACAGTGGACAATTACGAGTGGCGTGCACCCTCGCATCAGTAGAAGATCCAGGGTTTGATTACCACCAAACTTAAAGGTAAATATATACATACAGTACTTGAGTCAAGTGAGTACAATTTTCTATTCCTTTGGTGTTGAGGTTTCTTATGCTCACTGACTAAGGTGATCCTATAGATTGCAAAGAAATGTCGCAAGAGACGACTCGCTGCTGGTCCACTTTCGAATCTTGACTAGAACCATTGTCCTCATTTCTGTCCTGGATGAAGGTGGATGTCCACCACCAACAGTGACAAGTATTTACTTGTATATACCCTGACTGCCAAGCGCCATGGTCGTTGATGTGGAGTATTAGTATATGGCAGGGATATTCGCACAGTAAGAATACTTGGCTGAAGTGAGAATTGGATACCCAAGGTTGAGACCAGACCGCACTTCTAGGCATAAACTTCGCCCTCGTCAGCAGGACTTTGGGGCTATTCAACATGTTCCATGCTATATTTTTGTATTTTCTTAAAAAGCAGTAAAGACCGTGTGCAAAGGAAGACTTTTCGCATTTGGCGATTTTGCTAACATAAGTCATTTAGTGCGCTATTTTGGGGCGGCTCCGTTGTCATTGATGAAGCAACTTTCGGGCTGTCAACAAGCAGCTCGTCTGTGCCCCCAGGGCCCCATGCATCTTCCCAATATGAACTATTTCCACCTGCGACCGTTAACCGAGCTCTCATGCACAATCAGCTCATATGTGTTAATCTATCGATCTTCCGAATGCACTGGAAAGGCGCTCACAAGAGATCTCACAAGCTACACCTGAGAGTGACCGATTTTCGATTTATGGTATAGTAACATGAAGGGATTTCTTGCTAGTATTCCTGTTCAAAAGACAAAAATATATACCCGCAGATTCAGATTCGGCTTTCAAAGGGAGATGTATTGGCACCGTGTGGTATATGGCATAAGCCTACTGTTCCCGGACCGTTAGTACCCGCAGGATGCAACAAGAGCTGAGCAACTAACTGGTCGTTTGGCCACGAGGGAGCGTGCCATCGCCGCATACCGTACAGGTTTGCTCAATACCGTCAGTGGCGAGTAACACGGTCAGGACACAGCCTAGACAGGCCACAAATATGAACTATGGTAAGGTGGGCATTGTGATGGGCAGTGTCTTGTGTTTCAGGCAAGGCTGGCCGAGTGTCGCTCAGTGCATTACGCATACTGCTCGTAATTACTTTAGAATACTTCAAACATCACACAGCAGCCGTTTTGCTACTGAAATCGTGAATGGGCTGGTGGCCTGCATTGGCATTCTCAGAACTGTCTAGATAGATATCGCAAGCCCACATATACAAGCGAGGAGCTCAAGACACGTCCTTCTCTGTCCTTCATTGCTCACTCACCAGAAAGATTGAACGGAAAGATCAGACAGGTATGATATCCAATTGTTTTGCGGGTAGTGTTACTATCACGAGTTCAGGGGTCGTTCAATGGGTGGGTCAAAGTCAAGGTCGAGTCAGCCACCAACGTCATGATGCAGTTGCGGCACGTCGGTTTCTTATTCACCGACAGGGGTGCCCTTGATCCAACTCCCAATTCGTGTGGGCGACATTTTCGAGGACCTCAAAATTGGACAAATCAGATTCAAGTTTGGCATTTGTTCGTGTCTTTGCGCTTGAATAAAACCCCCCTTCAGTTGGGATCTGCGCGAGGCGCCTTCTAGTCCGCACGGTATGGCTTGGTACAAGAGCCTCTGTCTAATGGGCAATTTGACCATCGTTACTGTCTTTGACATCGAGCATACTGTGTGTGGGGTTGGCCGTTGGCCGTGCAAGCCATCTTCCCATCAAGATTTCTGACTGGTGGTCCACGTGAGATATATGTTTCGAAGGAAGCGAATCCATTCAGTCACAGAAGCACGTGTACGACACGGCTTTGATTTAGAGATCGACGGTCATCAGAAACATTCCAAGTAGGGAGAGGATACAATGAGAAAGAGACGTTTCAAAAAGACCGCGGCACTTCATTAATAGTTGCTCAGCAGTGATTTGGCTGGTTACTATGTGACTGCCAAGAGCTGTGTTCTGCCCGCTGTTGCGTAACTATGAGGACTCTAGATTTCGTCAATATATACTATGTAAGTTTCTCTCAATCATGAGTCTCCAAGATGTCCTCCAACGACGATGAAGCTATTAAGCAGATAACAAGACCGTCCAGTCGTTCCAAATGGGACCCCTCGAAAGCCATCCACCTGACAATCACCACCAGAATAGTCCAGGACGAACGTGGTGCTTAAGCGATATAGAACTTCGCTCTTATTATCCGTTAAAACCGCCATTGACTTGGCCTGAGTGATATTTTCTTCCGAAGCTAAAGTCAAGGGCACAACAATGTCGGCTCGTCTCCACTCAATGGAATGCCTCTGGCTATGAAGGACCAGCAAAGTTTCCTACCTGAAGACTTATTGGTATTTATTTCGCAGTTCAAGGGTGGTAGAGTGTAAAGGGCCCTTTTGCATAATCAAGCCGGGACTTTCTATATGCGTTGGATTCATTCCCAACAATAAAACAACAAAGACCCTAGCTAATTCCAGATGCCTCGTCTCTTGAAACCATCGGTTTATCAACAAGGGGAGATCATCATTCTCAATTTTATCAAGCAGGGTTCAATACAATTGCCAGATAGCCAGAGCCAGATTACCTATTACACTTACCAGCGAGGGCAGGGGTTAAGGTAGTCATGACGAGAAAAGAGAAGGAGAGAAGGGGGGGAGGGGAAGGAGAAGAAAAAAGTACGTAGTTTCTCCTCTTACTTATTGCCCCTCACTGGAGGGCCTGTAATGAAGAGCGATTGACTGATTGTCCGCCTTTCTTCGTGACGGACAAGCCGGTTCGACCTTAGTGGAGTCCTGGAGCTTGAACTGGACCCTCAAAAAGGACCCTGAAAATGTTGTCACTTTTCCCACCTCGGCGGCCGTTTCTCTTGGTAGGCAGGGTCCAGCGCTACCAATCTAATCCCAGCTTGGTGAATTTTAAATGGTTGCCGTTGCCCCCTGTATCGTTCGTATCCCTTTGACTCCAGGGCTGTTACAAACTTGACTAGTCAACGCACCATTCCCTCCGCTTTTTTCGCTCGGTTTTTAAACAACCGACGAAAGCTGGAGCATTGTTTCTGTTTTAGTTGAATCTCGGTATTGGCAACAAAGTGGCCCTGGTTCATGCTTGCGTGCTAAGGACCCCTATCTCCGCCTCCATTCACGTGGAGGCATCTTCGTGGTATGCAGTCAAACGGCCTCAAAATTTCATTGAAGATAACTTAACCTTGGATTAGACCAGTTCGGGTATGATCATGGTCTCTCATGCGCCACTTCTACTCGGCCAAGTCACACAAGACATGTCCTTGTCGTGTGTCTCGAGGAATCAAGGCAAAAGTTAAGGGTTATTCGGTTTGCTGAGAACTGACTTTGCGATACTTACCATGTTTCCAACTCGTCCCACTCCTGATCATTACCAACTCGGAGATCGGCAACAAGCACTGATCGCCGTTGGGTTGTGCTCAAACGTATTAGGCTCAATTCCATGCTTGCCCACATCGGCTTGGTCGGCTTTTCTGCGACACGATCGGAAGTTGCATCCAGACATAGGGTAGTGAAAGTGAGTTCCGAGCATTGACTTGAACATGAAGAAACGAATGTGGATTGAAGCTTGTAAACACACTACCTTTCCTCTCAAGTTCTTCACTAATTGCTCAGTTTATGATCGCACTGGGGCCTCCTTGTCGGCCTCTTATACCCATCGGGCTGAGTGTTGCCGTCTCTTATTCAACCTGTCGTGGAGTTTTGCGCAGAATATACGCAGCCTGCAAAGCTGCCATCACTTCAATCATCTGCAACACCTTGATTATTACTTGTCCCAACAGCTTCCAAACCATTTTAAATTGTCCGTGTCCAATAAATTCGCTGCAGTCAAACTTCCTGTGTACACGAATGAGGGTATCTGATGCGTTCCCTTCCTGCTAGATAGATAAATACCAACAAACACACAGACCAAACTACATCATCAAACCCTTACTAAGCCCTCTAATGTTCTCCATTGAGCGTCTAGCTTGTTACCTAGGAAATGTCCATGATCCTCCTCTTGCCCTATGTGTCCTTCCGCCTTTTATCGTCTCGGTAAGTTGTTACGTCCAAAATTACCACTGAAAGCAGGGCCTGCGGAAGAGTTCCAACCCTGAGTCACACTATTCTTGACGATGAGAGCAGCAGCAGCAGTGGCAGCCTGCCTCTCTTTCTGGCGATGTCGGTCCTTGAGATAGTGCGCCGCTTCTGGTCGCATACGGAGGATACGTAAGATCATATCGTCACTCGGATCTGCCTGTGCCTCACGACGCTTCGCTTCCTTGGCCTTCCGCATAGTGCCTAGGTTGCGGCTCATCATGATACTCTTGCCACGCCTGATCGTACCCATGCTTGCGAATGAGCCTGCACCGCCTAGCGAGGCTCCAAGGGCAGCTGGAGCTGACAGGCGGTTACTCTGTGAGTTCTGCTGTTGAAGAGCCAGGCGTGCACGTTCTGTTGTTGCAGCTGCCATCCTCTCCGACTCGCGGATCAGACTGTTAGTATCCTCGAAATAGAAGAAGTTCAGCGATGCCAGCTCGTGCCACTTAGGCGACTTGAGTGTTTCTGCTGGAACACCTAGCTGCTCTCCTGAATCATCTCTGGCATTAAAGAATTGGAAGAGCAAGTCCAACCAATGGTAGACAATGTCCAACTCTTTACGTGTGAGAGGTCGTTGTTGTGAAGGTTTCTCAGACAGAGGTGGCACTAAGAGATTCTCAATCACCATCAAGACCTCCTTCCATAGTCGTGCCATGACAGCATCCATAGTGGCCTTTGTCAGAGTCTGTTTCATAATAGCAAAGTTCTCATCGAAGTACGCAAACAGGGGCGCAAGAGCCGCCTCAACTTGCGCCGGAGTTGCAGTTTGCACTGTCGAGGCACGCTTCTTCCAGAGATTCGTAACAGACGCGCCGATACCACCAGTACCAAGCAGGTGTCGAAGAGTTTCCAAAGATAAAGTGTTGTTGATCTGAGAAGTGAGCTTTTCGAGGTTAGCAAGTTGGTCTGAGTTGTACCCGAGTGACTTCTTACCTTATCTGTAACCTTTCGGACCATATCTCTCTCGGTGCGCTTCAAGTGACGGAAGGCTTTTCCGAAATGAAACTGAATGTCATCTCTTTCGCCCTCCATACTAACCCTGATAAGTAGTCGACCCTGTGAGTCCAGATCCAACCAGAATTCGCGAGGCAAATAGTCGCTGAAATGAACGGGGTCGAGCTTGAGTGATGTTCGCCCGACATAGTCGTGGTCACCGAAAGTGTCATAGTCCCAAATAGTTGCGATCATGTTAACCGGACCCTGAACTGTGATATCGAAGGTCTCGTCCCAACGGGGGTTGAGACTCCTCTGAATAATTCGTGTCTTGTGCAGTCTCTTCTGATATTCGTCGCCAAATACCACGTAAGGATCGCTATAACCGTTGGCATCACATGCTTTGAGATCCTCAGCCTCGACTACTTTAACCGTGAAAGTGTACTTGTTAGGTCGGCGGGTCTTCTTCTTGGGTCCATCAATTCTCTCCAGCAGCGCAGCGCAAGCATCAGGATCCATAGTCCGTTCCAACTTGTCAAGCTCCTGCATGGCGTATTCGATATTGTTAAGTTTGACGAAGGACTGAGAGACTTAGCTGTGTGGATAAATACATATCTCATTTTGATTGCTTACCTCTGAGTAAAACTGGAATGGTTCAACACGATCCTTATTGTTCCAGGCATCCTTCGCATATCTCATCCATTTCTCTTGAGTGGTCTGGGTCTGTGCCGCCAATTCTTCAGCTGATGGACGGTCCATTTCCTTCGCGAATTTTTGATCAACAAGTTCGCAGTACTTGCCAATGCCCGCAGCAAATGCCTTTGAAAGAGATGTCATGAATCTGGCATGATGTTCATCGTTACCCCAGTTGAGGTTAAAAACAGTATCCAGGGTCTGGTTGAATAGCATAAATATGTCGATGATAGATACGCTGTGTCTCTCCGAGTCTCTGGGGATATCCTCCGGATTCTCAGTGCGCACTTGGAACTGATCTTGCTTGACAGCCTGCTCAACGTACTCCTCGACTCTGCTTTCGGCGGCACGAACCCATCGCCATACAAAATCGACTAAGAGGTCCTCAATATTGAAAGCGAAGGGACGATCAGGTAAAGAATCATTGTGAATACGACGAATTGCAACCAATTCTCTGTACAGTTCGAAGCCATCTTGTATGTCGAGTTCGGTGCCAGTCTCTTGAGCCATCTCCAAAATGGACTCAATGATTGCGTTCGCATCCTCTTCAAAACGAGGGAATACTTCTTCAACTAATATCTGAAAAGGATTTACGCCCATGATCTCGGGGTTCTTCTTATAACGTTTGTTAATTCTCTCGCACAGCTTGATGACTGTTTTACCTAGTTTGACCACATTGGCAAAATCCCAGTCATTTCGGTCTGCTGATATTTCCTTTTCCATATACTGGCGATATGTCTCTTTGGCCTGATCATGAAGGCGCTGGCTGAGGTGTTCAGAGAATTCTTTAGCAGCTTCAGGCCTAGGAGAGAAACATGAGTCGCTGAAGATATGGTGGTCCAATATGTACTGAACAACGCCAATTTGCGGTGGCTTCGTATCGTAGCACTGTTCCATCCTGTCATAAAGATCACGGAGTAGTGTCTCATGAAGGGTACTCAGAGTATGCTGGTAAACGGCAAAGTCATGCACCGTCCATCGGCTGGGGTCTATCTCAGACAAAGGAGTTGAGTAGTTGGATATATGGGGAGGCTTCTTGACCTCTGGTAATGGAGTTTTGACAAAATCAAAAACAGAGTCCAACTCCTCAGGGAGCAACTCCCGATCCAGGTAGTTGCGTGATGCAACCTCAAGGAGGGTGATGAGTCTGGAGGATTGGGGTACTCTCCATCTCACGCACAATTCAGTCAAAAGTTCCATGGATTGTTTTGATAGGGGTTGATAGTCCAGGTCAGGGTCGCTGTTGATCTGGTCAAAGGTCATAGCATGCTTAAGAATATACTTGAAGAAGGCTCTGGGGTCTGGAGGGACAAAGGTGTAAATATTCTCCTCGACTGCTCGGATACTAGAATCACCACCAATGCTCAGAGAAGCGAGGTTGATGGATGGATCAAAGCCCATTGATGCATCAAAAGCCGGATCGCCATACGTCGACTGAGGCCTACTGGAAAAGCCTTTGTCAATGTTGCTGCTCGATGTCTTGGCAAGCTCTGGTTTGGCAGTCAAAATATCAAGCATCATCTGTGATAGATGAGGAGACTCGGCTTTCTTCCACTCCTGAAAGGCCTCGTCAAGATCAAAGTCATCGCTCCTCAAAGCACCAGGCATATCTGAATTTAGCCTATGTTGATAGGACTTAAGATCTTTAAGTGCAGCCTCTTCTGTCCACACTCCTTTGTTCTCGTTGATCTCAGCTTGTGCTTCCGAAAGACTCAGTCCAAAGATCCTGACTACCTGTTGAACCAAGGGCATATCCTTGACATCATAACTCAGAGGAACGACGACCTCAATAGTTGTACCAGCACGGTCAGATCCACCACCGACCAAGTTTTGATCATTCGTGAGGAGCTTCTTCTCGAGAACACTCAACTTGGACATGAGCTCAGTTTTATCGCGATCGTGACCCTGGTCTCGAAGAATAGTGGCGATCAGGCGAACAAAGAGAGCAAGGTGTCGGTCAGGAATGAGTTTCCAAGAATCATCATCGGGAGCGGCACCTTTCTGAGCTGCCTTGGTGGTAGATGTATAGAACATGAGGATCAGTGGCTCAAGCTTCCTCTCCTTGTCAATGGTTTTGCGAAAGTTCCTTTCGGAGAATGTAGTATAAGCTTCTGCAAAGCTTCGCTTGACCGCAGCATCATTATAACCCGGGAGGCGTTCACTACCCCTCAGCACGCCACCGCAACGTTCGAGTAAAGCGCCCATGAAGTTGTGAGGTAACTTAAAGCTTGAAGAAGAACCGGAAGTGAATTCTTGGACCAGTGCACCAACGCTGGTGTGAGTTCGGACGGGTTGCTTTGGAGCTGGAACATATTGCTTTCGCTTGGCCTTGGGCTGGAGCAGGTAGTGTAGATAAGCGGATCGGAGAGCGAAGCTACGAGCTTCGTCATGTTCGACGACAATTGCTTGGGCTCTCGAAGCTGCGCGAGCTCGGCCAAGATCTCTGCTGCTTCCCATACGACGGCCTGGGTTATAGGAGCGGCGGGACTCTGACGACATTGCGGGCGATCAAGAGAAGGCGATGGCGATGGCGGGTATTAGGGCCTAGGAAGTGAGGTTGGTGGTTGCTCGGGACGCGAGATGATACCTAAATGGTCTATTTCTACGCGCCCCAGCTCATGACATTGGGTATCAGTCAAGACGTGAGACGGTGTCAGCACAGGTGGATGCTGATGGTGAGTTGGAGATTTGGGCGAACGTCCGAGACAAGGGAGAAAAGGAGCGAGGGGTCTTGGATCACTGGACTTGGAAATCCAAACAACGTCGATGCAGAAAGAGCAATAGATAGGCTAAGTTTTTAAGGAATGTAACAATTCGTTTCCTGTTCTTTGGCGCTGTGGAGCGTTAGTTGTTTGTGTTGTTTTGTTTCGACTGTTAGTGCTTGGTAGGCAAGGTAAGGACTCAATACAAGGTAAGGTACCTAGAATTTGGTGGAAGGCGGTTACTGAATGGGAGATTGACGGTGAAGTGACGATCCAAAATGGAGCTGGAGGTCAGACCCGCCCCGGTCGCTTCTTTTCTGTCTGAATGATCCCTGTAGTGCTTCTAAGAGGTCAAAGATCCAATGATGAAACAGGCACAATCACGACAGATAACATAGCCTTTGTAGTAGTATTTGATTGCCTGGGGAAGCATTACCTACCTAGGTACCTGATAGATAGGCCTGCATCATTGGATTGGATTGGATGTCATCAAGCTCCCATCTCCTCTAGCCAGGCCCAGTATGACCCAGTAACTTCAATCTACAGACGCTCAATGTTGGCACAAAGCCTAAAACGAGGCCCGAGATTTCAAGGTCAGCCCAAGGAGCTGGGCGAGACGTCATCCATTCAGTTCATGGCTGAGGAACCTGACATGCCCTTGAACTGCTAATCCGCTAATAGTATCACCACAGGACCCTGAAGAGCGCTAGTTTGGCACTGTCCAATTGAGATAATGCTATATTTGGGCGCTTATGTCTGTGAGTCCTGCATACCTAAGGTAATAATACATAAATGCTGGATTCAATTCAATCAATGGTGCGATCATTAGGGTAACTCTATTGTCCTCAGATACTTCTCTTATGCTCTACCTTGATTCCTTTCCTGACATACTCGTCTTCACCCATCTGAATAGGGTGAGATGCGAGATAGGCTGACTCCAAGCTTCACATCTACAAGCATTGGCTATTGAGGTTTCTTCTGGAAGGATAAACCCAGCACTTTCTACCCACCAAGTGGTGTGTCTTGTACGATTTTATCTTCATGGTACAACAGCTTTTCTGCTTTGGCCGACTCGTCATCACTGATTACTATCTAGGTGCCTTCATCAGCGTGGATTCTCGTAACGACGCAGATGTCATTGTAGCTATCCATGTTGACGAAAAGCTAAACCACTGTCCAACACTAGGAGTTTAGGACTGGTTACCCACACAACAGGCACCAACAACTTGAAAGATTTGGAAATGTCATGTGCACAAACTTCGTGCTTTAGAAATTCTCATTCTGGAGATGGTGGCTCATGAGGTGGTGGAGATGGTAATCTTGAGTTGCGTTTTGTACGCCTCTCTTGTACTGCGTTTGAGTTGTGCTATTCGTGTATCTCTAGATAAGATCAACGCACTCTCTTATCATGTGAAAGAAGCACTTGCTAGGTAGATCATTACCACTATCTATAAGGTAGCTAATATGGCAGTACGGGCTATCACTATCTGACTCATGGAAGATAGACAAGCACCCATCAGGTGATCGAAGGTCATCAACCTGGAAGTTCGATGTTACAAGGACTCGGACCCTGCTGCAGTATTGAAGAATCACCTAATGACACAAGGGTCCTTGGTGGAAGATGCCTGAAGAGATCAGCAGCAAGAGTTCCTTATCTAGAAACTCGAAAATGAGCTAGGGTCGGACAAGGTCTGGCTCTTAGACTAGATCGATATAGTTTTGTTTTGAGCGATAATGAACTCATTTATTTTATTTTATACATATATATTAACTCTTCCTTTTTCTTCAAGCCGTATGCATATATATCGTTATCGTGGCATAGAGACGAGAGTTACAGCATCGTGTGACCGCGCCAACAAGCACCTATCACGATAATGACTTCCGGCTGAGCCCAAGCGCCCACCGACAGCGCCGTTGCGTTTCAAGTTGACGCATGTAACTGTGAATCTCCCCGGTTTTGGGGGTCTGTGGGTACCTTACCCCCCCTGGGCATTTGACCCTGCTTGGGCCTGGCTTGAGTTACCGACTCAAGATCGGTTCTACTATAGCAAACTTTGTCGGGCGTTCAATAATACTACCTAGTGCACCAAAACTGTTCATGAGATAGCAAGATATTGCAGCAACTGAAAACAAGAGACATAAAGGCTAATTCCCCGGTTCTATTAGTCCTCTGTTCTGATTTCTCCAACCGAATCAACCCCAGTGAAGCAGAGTAACTGCTGGTTATTTTTAGTTAGACAGACAATCGTCCAGAGGGAGACAGAGTCCAAATACCTGATATCTTGCATTATGATTGATTCATTAGCATCATCCTTGACAGAGACAGAGCCAAATGGAACAATGCGGTAGACGAGGATGTTTCCCATAGCACTTGTGGCTACTGAGTAGTAGAATTATGACAGATCACTGTTGAATATTCTTTGATTCCCTCTCTTGTATGCATCGACGTCAAGAAAGAATACGGGTCTCATGAATGCACCGTATCTATCTTCATGGGCCAAAAAAGACTTTTGCAGAATGGAGTACTCGGGCTAGTACCACTTATTCCCGTTTCTTTCACCGTTGTTGCGTGCCAAACTGGACACTGCATACTACCAACTCAATTGCCATCACCTTCAATTTCATACCTAAGGTTGGTAGGTAGGTAGGTAGGTAGGTAACAAGGTACGAGCCTAACTGGAGAAAGCCTGTTCTTGAATTTTGCCTTCAATTCAGGGCCTTCGCCTGCTTCGAATCTGCTGGCATCTACCTTAAGGTAGGTACATATCTACCCCCACCAAGATAAGATAGGTTCCTTAGGTATCTTACCTCACTGGCTCTTAAGGTAATGTGCCATCCATGCCAATTTACCTTTTTGACTCTCCGATTGCGAATATTCAACAACACTTTCAACATTGTCGTTTATCGTAGAGCCTGGCAATGATAGTATTACGACTGCGACAGGCAACCGCTCTTTCATCTTGTTCAAAATTACAACTACCTAACTTGGCACGCACTCTACCACATTTGTACGCCGCTTTCGACGTCGGCACTTTCATTATATACGGGATACTCGACAGTACATAGCTGCTTGGGGGACAGAAAACTTGAGACTGACCTTCACCAAAGCTCAGCAATCTACCAGCAATCTGGGTCTCAAGTTTTGTGTCCCTCCCTTAGATAGCTACCTGACCTTGACTCCTGGCGGCCGATTGACGAGTGATCGCAAATAGCCACACGATTCTGATACTGGCTCTACACCAAATCGAGGTGCGAGTGGGCCTCTCCGGTTGGCTCAGCGCCAGATGACGGCCTCCCCTGTTCCGCCCTGAGCCCCGCGGTACCACTTTTCGTACCCGGCGCCATTCTGCCTGTTGGCTGCAGCAGCTCGCTGTCACGGTGTCACAGAGTCGCCTGTCGTTGTGCGCCCCCCAGTGTGTTCGTTCGTTCGTTCATCGCTCCAGCCCATCTTAATAAAGATCCCGACAGGTCCAGTCACTGGTCTTAGTCGCGACTGTATTCGTTCCTCGTCTCTTTACCATCACCGCCCTCCATACCTACCTTGACGATGGGTATCGTCAGCAGCAAGCCCGAGGAGGGGCCTGCTCTCTACTTGAGAGACCAGAATAGATGTAAGTTGTCCTGCCCTTTCCCCGCCTTTACCTTGGAGGCCTGCGCTGAGGTTGTGGCTTGTTACCAGCTGACTGACTCTGTTTCCCAGTGAGCATATCCTCTTTGGTAGTCACAAATCCACGGAAGCGCACTTCTGTAAACATTGTTCCCAACGCATTTCCTGCCACTAGAGTTTCCGCGCAGAGGCCCCTCGGCGACACATCTCCCGTAGAATTTGTCCAGGCATGTTGCGCCGGTTTGCGACCTTAGTTTGTGGCATCAACTGACCAGATCACAGGATCCCGATGTTTCAAATCCAACAGCACCACCGAACTTCTTAATTAAGCTTAGCAACGATGACGAACTCATATTCTCCTTCACATTTGTTATGCGCCAGGCACAGCTTGCGCAACAAGCCACTTCCTCTGAAGCAGCATCCGCCCTCGTTGATACGAGTATATCAGGTCTGACCTACGTTTACGCCTCGAATCTCAAAGAAGTCGAGAACTTGATGACCAGAGAGTTTCATGCCGACCCGAATCTTCATAGAAATGCCAATGTAGCATTGGTAGGCGATTATTCTACCGGGGGAAGCCCGTCAGTATCGTTCGAATGGACATGGAAATGGAAGCCCCCGAAGCCCACTGAGGATAAGGGGGGCGGTTGGAGGAACTCGTGCAGCGTACTATGCCGTTCCCTTTATATTGTACAAGCGTGCTAATCAGTAACAGTTTGTCGAGTATGACCCTCGAGCTCATCGACTGCACACGTTAGCTAGCTTCTCCTACTTCGTTGCAGGTACTAACACTCGAGATGCTCTTTATGCCTCACCCGCTCATACTTTTTCAGGCACACCCGCGTCGTTGAGCCATCCGAATTCACCATCACCCCCTTTTCTTCTGGCATCTCCGCCTAAGATTCGTGTTGCCTCGTCCCAATCCGTTGACTCACGCATGACCGCTCCGGATATTATAGACGAGCCTGTTTCGCCTCTTGTTCCTACGGCCGAGATCCCCCTTACACCCGGCTTTCCACAAGTTAAAGAAACTGTCAAAGTCGATGTAGCTTGTCCCAAGCCGAATGACGAATCCATGGTTAGCGATGATGGTCCCGTGTTTCGGGCTACTCTTAAAGCCCTCGAGCAAAAGACAGGCAACATGAGGACACAAATGAAGAAGGTTCTGAAGAAGGCAGAACATGCGCATTCTTGTCAGAATGAAGCCAACGAAGCCTTTACCGCTTTCGTGGATGCTTTGCGAGAAGCTGCAGCAACTAATGCCAACGCTGTCCAACCCGCCCTGGAACACTATTTTGATAAGATTGCCAGAGAAATTTTGTTATATGAGCGGAAAAACACATTAAACCTACAGAAGATCATTATTGAACCCGTAACCAAATTATACCAAGTGGACATCAAACAGGCTGAGTCAAAGAAGCGAGACTTCGAGGAGGAAAGCAAAGATTACTATGCATACGTATCGCGTTACTTGGGCCAGCGCCAGGACTCGGTCAAGGCTAAGAAGCTTGCGGAAGCCGATTCCAAATACCAGAACAAGCGGCGGAACTTTGAGCTCAAACGATTTGACTATTCTAGTTTCATGCAGGACCTCCACGGCGGCCGCAAGGAACAGGAGGTCCTGTCCCACCTGACAAGGTTTGCCACTGCTCAAACAAGAGGCTTTATGGACACTGCGAAGAGGATCGAGGAGTTTCTACCACGACTGGAAGCTTTGTCTAATGAAGTTCAAGAAGCCGACAAAGAATATCAGTATCAGCGAAGGGAGCGTGAGGAAAAGAGACGCCTTCTTGAAAAGAGCAACACCCCTTACAAGGAACCCGAACAAAGTAGTACTGCAAGCAATATGCCGATCGGCTCTGCCACGAACGGCAATACAGGCAATACCTCGGATTCAGATTTGGGCCGTGCTGACAGCACGGGGTCTCAGCTAAACGCTGGGTCAGTGAACGTTCCGTCAGGTGTGGAGTTGTCCAGATCTCCAGGTAGTCTTGGCCAGATAGTTGTTGGGAGCCCTGCAGCTGCATCCAAATTCAAGGGTATTCGGGATCTTGAGGAACGAGATAATATGCCATCTGCCGTCACTCATCGGAAGGAAGGACTTCTGTGGGCCCTGAACAGACCAGGAGGACATGTTGACCCTCGTAATTTGAATAAACAGGGTTGGCACAAGTAAGACCCTTGATCCGGGACATGGCAAATCTATTCTAACATGACCTATAGATTCTGGATTGTTTTGGACCAAGGAAAGCTGTCTGAATACAGCAACTGGAAGCAGAAACTCGATCTCCACATTGACCCTATCGATCTTCGTATGGCATCTGTTCGAGAAGCCCGTAATGCGGAGCGACGATTCTGCTTCGAAGTCATCACTCCCAGTTTCAAACGAGTGTACCAGGCGACTTCTGAAGAAGACATGAACAGCTGGATTACTGCTATAAATAATGCTTTGCAGAGCGCCATGGAAGGACGCAGTTATCAAGGGAAGCCAACTTCGTCCAATGGTGATAACTCTCTGAGAAGGGACATTGGCTCTGTGCTCACAGGAAAGACACAATCACTGAGCCATGGAAACCACAACAGCACCGTCAACACCGGAATACCGAGCCGTAGGATAACGGTTGGTGCGCGACCAAGTGCAGTTAGGACCTCTAGCTCTGGGTATGATGACAATCCTGATAAGGTGCTCCAGCTGGTTCGCGACAACGATCAAGGCAACTTGTGGTGCGCCGACTGTGGTTCAGGGTCCAAAGTCGAGTGGGTGTCTATTAACCTGGGCATTATTCTCTGCATCGAGTGTAGTGGTATTCACCGATCGCTCGGTACCCATATTAGCAAAGTACGGTCTTTGACGCTGGACATCAAGTCCTTCACCATTGATATTGTCGAGCTTCTACTGCTGATTGGTAATCGGGTGTCGAACATGATTTGGGAGGCGAAGCTTGACCAGTCGTTAAAGCCAACAGCAAATGCAAGTCGGGAACAACGCCTCCGGTTCATCACATCAAAGTATGTGGATCGGTCGTTCGTCGAACCTATTTCGCCCACGCTGTCACGATACGGCACAGCAGATGAGACACTGCTGGCAGCTATCAAGAAAAATGAGATACAGCAGGTCCTCTATGCGTTAGCACTCAAGGCCAACCCCAACACAGTTGATAAGATGAGGGGTACACATGCTGTATGGCTCGCTCTGGCCGCAGCAGACCCGGCGGCTCCGTCACCTGGGAACTCGCATGCGGTCACCGATGCGGAAGCAAAAGCTGTGCCATTCCCCGTAGCCGAGTTGTTGGTCCAAAATGGAGCTGAGATTCCCGCAACTATGCCAGCATTTCCCCTAGGCCGTTTCGCCCAAATCTACGTCGAGCAGAAGCGTGGGCGTACGGTCATCGAAGGATCCATAGATGCAGTGCCCTCACTGCCTAGTAACATGAGTCCAGCTGAGAGGCTTCAGCGAGAGAAAGAAGCCAGGCTCCAGAAGCGAGTCAGCACAGGGGGCAGGCTGGCCAGATCTCCGATCCCTGAGAGATAGGAATCCGGACATTAGGAACCGCTGGCAGGCTTAGGTTCCTGTTGCTACCTATACAATCTTCCCCGATCACGCAAGCTGTGCGGGAAACGACTTCGCCCCTAGAATGGGCTAATCTAACGGACGATGAACTCGACTTGGTAATGAGGGATGGTAGGTATTTTGACAGAAGACAAGGGTGGCGAAACGGAGTTTACTGGCGTTCACGTTGATTATTGCTTTGTCCATACCATGCGAATGGGAGAGCCATTCTGGAGATCGAAGCACTTAGGAAACAACACGAGAGAAGGACACAAGCATATAATGTTTTGGATCATGGTAGAAAGGAGAGAGCGGCGGCACAGTGGGTGTGTAGAGCACCGTATGGCGGACATGCTAGGTCATTGGTTATTGACAAGGTTTTGTTAATATCCTTAGCTTTGCTTACTTTATGGAAAGAAATAGGGCTTGACGATATTGAATAATGGTAATGTCGAGTTGAAGACAAGATTTGCTGTTCAAGATGCTACGACCTGTATACCCAAGACTGCGGTAGGGCTGAACGACCCTACATCCTGTCCAGAACTATGTCTATAGTTGTTTTGATTGGGAGAATAGTACATGATAACCATTATTTGAAAATCACTAATAGGAAGGCTGAAGCAAGATGGCTCCTTATGACGCTCGTGACAGGAGATATTGTGAATAAGCGTCTGGTGGGCAGTCAAATGTCTCAAACTTGCGGACAACGTGACTTGAGACTGGCGGATGACGATTTGGAGGAATGAGATTGGGCATGGGGTTGCTAGTGGATGGAAAGACGTAGTATGTGTGTGCATAGTTGATTGATTTAAGGAAGGTATTGGATTATTTAGAGGTTAAGCATGGGCTAATATCTCGATCTTGGCAGAACTGCATACCCACCTTGAAGCTGTTTTGTCATCTTGAGCGACGATTTGGAGGAATCGGATGAGAGCTTTCAGACCCACCGACAATGGAAAGCATCTTACAGCGATTCTAATGTACCTAATCATGGAAGTTTTACGGCGTTAGTAGAGTCTTCCAGAGGGCCTTGCTCCACTGGAACGTAAAGCCGAGATCCATTCTTCAGTGGTTCGGGATTGCGGACCCACCCCTCACAGGTGAGAGACAAGGCGACCGATGCTGTCATGGACAATTTCACGAGGCGAATATGGGCACAAGCGTGACTCTCTCGCCTGCGCAGACCAAGTGAGCACTTAGTGTCTGAACTATTTCGGCCAGACAAAACAATTTATCGTTGACATATATTTGAAGCTCAGTTTTTAATCAGAATCTGGGTTGAACCTCGACGGTGACTCGACTCATTTCGTATACCTCGTCTTATTGGGGGCTGCTAAAGGTGGCTTGGATCGGATCTAATTCTGAGGTAGGTGCTAATGTACCACTTCTAGGCAGTTGTCGCATCGAGGCACCTGAGCTCTAGGCTCCCTCCGCAATCTCCCCGTCGAGCGAACACCACCATAACCTTTTCTTAGTCTAGACTCAATTCACGTCCTTGTACGCTTACAACTTCCTCTTTTCCATACTCTTTATTCATCCTTACCTTTCTTTCAAGGCATCATCATTCACCCGAGCCCCCACTGGATAGCATTCTTTATTCTTAGCTCGGCAGCTTGTGTCACCTCATCGTGAACCATTTCACCCGGTTCCTCTCTGACTTCACGCATATATACTCACCCGTCTTGTCTATCGCCATGGCTCCGCAACCCGAAAAGAGCCAATTGAAGCGCCCGCGCGTTAGTCTTTTCCCTGCTCTTTGACTTTTCTCGACAAGATTCATATTGTATTCTGCTCATGGCCAAAAAGTTTGAGGTTATGTACCTCCTTTTGCGCCTGCCGCGTCCTCTCATGTCGCGCCATCTGTTGCCTACCATTACTGACTTACTTTGCTTATCAGGGCTCGCTTCCAGATGATGAGACTGAGACTAAGAAACCTCGACGAGCTGAACGCCTCGAGGCTGATCCAGAAAAGACCCCAATCGTCAACAAGCAACATCTGCCATCACCTCTCACGCACCTAACCGATGACTCCAACGAGCTTAACAAGGAGCCCACCGCGACTCCCCTAGAAAAGAAGCACCACGAGATAACCCCGAAGAAGACTGAAGACACATACTCTCAAGGCCAAGCGCTATCATCGCCACCTCAAGACACTCAGCCGCTTAGCCAGTTCGTTGATCGCCACCCTGCTATCTCGGACGACATCGAAGACGAGATTCGCGAAGGCGTTTGGGGATACCTTGTTCCACTTGATCCAAAGTACGGCGACAAGCCCATTGTCCTGAAGAAACGAAGCGCATGCCCCCTACCAGACACGGCGGCCGATGCCGCTAAGCAAGATAATAAGAAAAATACCAACGAGAACGGCAAGTCCGCTGCGATGAAAGACGAGGAAGCCTTTGAGAAGAAGAAGGAGAAAGGTGTTTCTTCTGGTGGCTATTTGATTGGACGTCACCCCGAGTGTGGTCAGTATTGAATTGACCTTGCTTCAGTTTCTTGTCACTAATTGACTTCCGAACAGACATCGTTGTCAATGATGGTATTGTGTCGAACCGACATTGCCTTATTTTCACCGAAAATAAGGGCAACGATACTGTCGCGATCGTTGAGGACCTGTCAAGCAACGGGACATATGTCAACGAAGCCATCGTAGGCCGAAACCAGCGTCGCGAACTTGAGGAGCAAGACGAGATTGCTGTCCACGGTAAGGCACGGTTTGTCTTCCGCTACCCTCAAAGTCGACAAACAAGCGCTTTTCTGCAACAGTACACTCTTCTGGAGAAGCTCGGAAAGGGTCACTTTGCCGAGGTTTATCTATGTGTCGAGAAGGCCACTGGTCAGCGCTTCGCCGTCAAGATTTTCACAAAGCATCCTGGCATGGAGGACCGCTCAAAGACGGAGGGCCTGCAGCAGGAAATCGGTGTATTGATGGGTGTTAGCCACCCCAACGTTCTGTGCCTCAAGGACACCTTCAATGAGCGTGATCGTGTGTATCTGGTGCTCGAGTTGGCACCGGAGGGAGAGCTTTTTAACTACATCGTGATGAAGCAAAAGCTGAGCGAAGACGAGTCGAGAAAGTTGTTTGTGCAGCTCTTCCAGGGTATTAAATACTTGGTAAGTTATTGCTTTCCACTTCCGGGGCCCTTTAAGGGCTGCGCAGGGCTAATTGTGGCTATTCAGCATGAACGCAACATTGTGCATCGCGATATCAAGCCTGAGAATATTTTGCTGGTTGACAAAAATCTGCACGTGAAGCTCGCGGATTTTGGCCTGGCCAAGATTATTGGTGAAGAATCCTTCACAACCACACTCTGCGGAACTCCCAGCTATGTGGCACCCGAGATTCTCGCTGACTCCAAGCAACGCAAGTACACAAAAGCCGTTGATGTCTGGTCTCTGGGAGTCGTTCTTTATATTTGCTTATGTGGTTTCCCACCTTTCTCTGATGAGCTATACTCTCGTGACTTCCCCTTTACACTATCCCAGCAGATCAAGAGCGGTCGGTTTGATTACCCTTCGCCTTACTGGGACTCTGTGGGAGACCCTGCTCGTAAGTGAATAGATCACCGACAAAGATTATACAGCTGCTAATGAAACAGTTGACCTGATCGACTCTATGTTGATCGTTGACCCTGAGAAGAGATTCACGATTGACCAGTGTCTGCAACACCCCTGGCTTACACAGAGTAGCCCCGGTGTTAATGACAGCACCGGTGGTCTAGTCGGAGGCATTGCAGGTCTCGAGGTCAATCGAAGAGCCCCTGCTCGTGAGCGAACTTTGCTGGCATCTCTTAACACTGTGCAGGTTACTGCTCAGCTCGAGGTTGGCAAGGACAAGAACCCCGTCAAGGTATTTTCGAAGAACAAAGGTCGTGTTACCAATGTTTCTAAGGAGTCTGACCCTTCTGCTCAACGGGCACCAGGCGAGTTCATAGAGATGGGAGGTAAGGGCGATCAAGAATTATTTGCGGACGATGATTCGAGCATTTACCCGATAGGTGATAATGGCGAGAAGATCAAGGCGAACAAAGTCAAGCGATAAATCAGCGGGTTCAGAATGTTTGAGTCGAGTATGCGGGATCAGGTTTTCGGCTTTGTTCTGGTGTTTTTCATTATTTGTTGGGTTGACTTTTTGATATTGGCCGTTTGTGGAGTAACTTCTATAGAGACGGTACATGAGGGATCATTGGTGTTTCTGTTAGATATCTTGATTCTGGTTTGTTTCTCCCAATGCCTACGTATTGACTTATCTGGAGAATAAGGATTAAAGAAGCAGGTGGATCTGTTGAGAAGGGCCGCTTGTCAGCCATTAGTAACCATTTGAAGCGTACCAAAAGCTCTATTGTTTTTCATTGCCAACTGAATAAAGAAATGAGATGCACTCGTATGCCGTGAGCTATTATACCTAGCTTTAGGTATAGGTAAAAGAGAGTGGCAGTAACATGACTCTTAATACTAGAAAGGTGGAGAGAAAGAAATGATGTCTAGATTGGAAACCGTTTCTACGTGCAAGGAGAAACAAATAGTAGCAGCACAAGGTAGTCGGTATACTCCACATGTATTGTTTCCTCCGTTTCTCTCCCTACTCACCTATAAGTAGGTAGCTCGATGGTTTGCTCAGATTCAACTTACACAAAGCTCTGTTATCTCCACGTGACTTTATCGCTTAGCGCCCACACATACACCAGCTTGGAGAAAACCTAAGTTTCTGGCGGGGTTCTGAAAGGCCCCACCAGAGAGGGCTATTCGCCTGGGACGAGAAACTTCACATTATTCCGCTCGTCGACCTTACACACGCCTCGAGATCGTCCCCCCGCGTGTCCCCGGAGTTCGCTTCTTTACTCTCCCCTCCGTCCTCGTCCGCATCGCCCAAGCCGGAACGACTTACTCGACGACCACAGCGACCGAATACTCTAGATCGATCTACCATCCCCGCGAGGGAGTCGAAGGTAGCAAACATGGCTGAAACCAAGACTGCCGGCCAGCCCACTCTGGTCTTTGTTGATGGATCCTTCGAGGATCTCGCTACCGAGATGGCCGAATATCTTAAGGCTGAGGATGCCAAGCAGCTTCTGAACCAGGAGAAGCCTCCTTCTCATGAGGAGGTTATTTCCAAGCTGGTCTCTGCCTCCGGAGCCCTTAACACTGTCCCCGAGAAGGAATATACCGCCGCTTCCAACCTCATGACCCATCTCGTTCTGATGTCCTCCGACCCCAAGAAGTTCTTGCCCACCCTCTGCACCACCTTTGCCAAACCTCTCCTCAACTCTCCCGTCCACGGCGCCGGCTTGTCACTCAACGCCCTTACCACTGTCTTTAACTTGCTCGACCCAGCCGACCCCGTCCGCGCCCGCGTCTTCATGGAGATTCTCAAGTTCTTGAGGGTTCACGGCATGTTTGAGAGTCTGCGCACATATCTTGATAGGCTGCCCGAATGGCTGGCCACCTGGGGCACCGATGCTGACTTCCAGCGAAAGATTTACGAGGAGGTCGCTGAGGTTGCCATTGAGGCTGGCGAAGAGCAGTAAGTTTTACCCTCGATCCACTATGTGCGAGATTGGTTCTGTTCGCAACTCGGGATTCAGTTGGAACTATCCATAGAGATGTCTGCAGATAGTGATGATCGCACCTGTATAGTTGGCCTGCTGATCAACCTACTAATTATTTGACAGACAAGCCTACGAGTACGTCGTCAAGGCTCTCCGAACATTCGACGGCGATGCTATTTCTTCCGAGGAGGCCCAGAGACTATCTCTTCGCGCCCTCAAGAAGGCACTCACCTCAAACAACCACTTCCTGTTTCAAGACCTGCGGGGCATTCCTAGCGTTCAGGCCCTAAGCGACTCACACCCCGTCTACTCGCAACTCCTCGATATTTTTGCTGAGCAGGATCTCGAGGATTATAACGACTTCAACGACGAGCACCAGGGCTGGATCGAGAAGGAGAAGTTGGACCACGAGAAGCTCCATCGCAAGATGCGCCTCCTTACTTTCTCCAGCCTGGCAGCTTCCACACCTAGCCGCGAGATTGAGTATTCTAAGATCACCAAGGCTCTCCAGATCCCCGAAAACGAGATTGAGATGTGGGCCATTGATGTGATCCGTGCCGGTCTTGTTGAGGGCAAGCTTTCTCAGCAACGCCAAAAGTTCCTCGTCCACAAGGTTACATACCGTGTCTTTGGTCAGAAGCAATATCAGGAGCTGGCTAACCGAGTTGACCATTGGAGGACAACCCTGCAAAACGTCCTGGGTGTTTTGCGTCAGGAGCAGGCCAATGCCAAGGCTCAGAAGGAGCGTGAGATCCAAGAGTTGGAGCGCAAGGTCGCCAATGCCGGCATTAGCGGCCACCAGGATGGTGGCCGACGCAGACAGAACCAAAACCGGGAGCCCCGTGAACCTCGTGAGCCCCGAGAGCCACGGGAGAGGACGGAAGATGACGATTAGACAGGGCAATGCAAAATGGGATATGCCAGGATATGACGAAAAACGAGACTAGAGCACTCGTGGGGAAGCAAAATGAGGGGGCTTTTTCTGGGAATGGGGGACATTGTTATACCTGCTTTGTGTTAATACATCGTTGGGCACATAAGAGACAATCCAGCGAACGAAGGGTTGCTAATGCGAATGGCGTAGCCGGTTTCATTGAGCATATTGGTCGTCTACCTTCCCAGCATTGAGGCGAAGAGGGTGTCATGACACTCTTCTTCAGATATAGAATCGAAAAATGAATGCACGTCAAACACAGAGCTTGTCTTGTGAAGAGAGCGTGTGAGGCGAGGTTTGGTCTGCCATTGTACATGTTTTATGCCTGCCTAGATCTCTTTAGGGTATATAACAGAATGAAGCCCAAGGGAGGTTCAGAAAACTTGTAACTCAAACCTACGTGACAAGAATACTTGGACAAGTTTTAAGATTAGCTTAGGCTAACTTGAGGGCAAGTAAGGATGTTCTCTCATAAATGTATTTTACCCCCATAATTCAATAACTCAAGTTTCTGACACCTTGAAGATGAGGAAGGACATTAGAAGGACGAAGTGAAATTTTTGTGAGGATCTGGGTTGTGTATCCGTCCTATGAAGGAGTTAGCAATATGACGCGTGAGAAGAATTTTCATAATCAGTGAATGGATGGCAAAGGTATATACATAGAACTTCTGATGCAGAGATAATATAACTAATGCAAAAACATCTCCATACAAAACATCAAGATTAGACTTAGAGAAACCAAACTCACCATTTCGTCGATTGACAAGGGCAACATAGCCTCCTGTTCCCACCAAGATAACAACCAGAAACGGCCAAAACTTGACCTCATCATTTCGACGGGGTTTCGGGGGCTGCGAAGAGTAGCAGCGATTGCTGGAAATGGCCAGAGAAGAGGATGTGTGAGGACTGAGTCTCGAAGCCGAAGCGACAAACCGCCCAGACAGGAGGGGCATGCGGGAAGCCATGGTGTGAGATCAATATTGAACTACGTCCAACTATTGAATGAATGTATTTTGTGTATGTCCACTTAAAAGCCAGGTGAGTAAGACAATCGATCGACTAATGAGGTCTGTAGAGATGAGTTCAAGGGTTCAGGTCGGATCATATTGATGCATGAGATCGTCATGGCGAGATCAGGCGAGAATTAGCAGCGAGTGATCACGTGACCTTATTTGAAGATAAGAGGAAGCCGAATACATTTGCTATCAACAAACAAAAATGAAAGAAGATTTCGAATTCGTCAATATATTGTTTTATATTATTGAAGCTGGTAGTTGATATCATGGATGGTCTTCGTCATTCTTGGGTAGCTAGATCTAACAGTGTCAAGGCCGGTCGAACAAGGGGCGTAGATATCCCTTCCCAGTTTGTTTTAAGAGTAAGGTCCTGTGATTGTAGTGACTACAAGATGGTACTCGTCTGAATGAGCATTGCAAAAGAGTTCGATCCTCCGCCTGAACCTTGCGTGTCAGATATGCTTATGTAAACTCGAAGAAATGAGTATGCGATGAGACTATTCAATTACAATTACCGATCATGTACCGATACTCTGTAGAGAACAGTAATAAGCAGAAAAAGACCAGAGAAATCTAATCTGAGTACGAATGACAACTTTGCTTGGCTGATATGCAACAAGGTGGTTGGTTGGTTCAACTGCCGCCTAACCAGCCTCCCATCTTATCCCTGACCTCAGCTCTGTCTAAGGTTAAGTGCTTGCACTTGCACCCCGCATGAGCTCATCAGGTACCACCCAAACATACTTCAACGGTAGCTCCCGCATCAACGTTGGCATACCCCGTACTCTTATCGACAGTCATTTGTTTGGTGTAGAGGAAACATTTGCCTCCCATCATCGCTTTGAGATATAGTCGTATCTTAGCGATATGGTTACTACGCCAACGACAACTTCATCATGGTGACAACACCAAGGTCGAGGAGTCGAAGAGACCCTCAGACCCCGAGGTCGCAGAAGAAACGGATGCCCAAAGGCCGTTATAGCGATGGTCACTGGTGGTGTAAGTTACCAAGCTGTTCCCTCTGTGCTTGAAAGGAAGTCTTATATCTCTCAAGGCAATTGTGAGCCCCGTCAGAAAGCCACACTTCGTGAAGTCAAGAAATCTGGGCCGAATAACGGAAAGCTCTTCTGGAAGTGCGATGATTGTAACTTTTTCCTCTGGAGAGACGAAGCCAAAGTACGCGAGTCTGGATTGAAGGCTTCCCGACGAGGAAGCGAATCTTCCAAATCTGAGCCCCCGCCCATGACACAGCAATCACTTGTGTCGTATGGATACCAAGTGACTCCAAGTCGGCGTCAGAGTGACGATGATGATGAGAGCACACAATCTGGCAATGAATCGGAGCCTGATACCCCGATGCCCAAGCCTGTGAGAAACCGGACGCCAGCTTTGGATCATTCAAAGCTGCCTTCCGAACCTGCTGCAGCCGTTGCCACACCCAGTCGTGGGTCATCCAAGAGACGCCACGACGTCTTCGAAGAAGATGAAGATGATTTCAGTGACATTGGATCGGATGAAGAACGACAAATGGCCGCTATCGCGGATAAGAGCGCCGAGAAGGCTGCCCAAGGGTGGTTCATCACACCAACCACCACTCGCTCAAACGATGCGATATTAGGATTGCCAACACCTTCTGTATCGCGTACACTGTTCCCCACCAGCGAATTTAAGAGGCAGAAGCAAGTCTCCTTCGAGGATACCCCCTCACGGCATTTAGACACAATGTCTTCTGCGACTCTATCAGCGAATACGACACCTTCAAAGACTCCCTCCAGTAGCCCTCCTGAGACGAGTTTCGACGTGACAGACGAGGTTATGGATCTTCTGCGAGACCAACAGATCGATCAAGGCGTTTTATCCTCTGTTCGGAGTATTTTGGAAACTGCGGCACATCGCACGAAGGGCATCGTTCTCGGCCGTGACTTCGCACGGGCAAGCCTGAAAGCCAAGGATGAGAAAATTGCCACTATGCAGGAGCGCATTACTGCACTGGAGAACCGTGAACGAATGTATAGGAATCAGATGACGAATATCAAGGCTGGTCTGATGAAGATGTATGATGATAATTGATTGTGTTAGGTTTGTCAGCATTAGACATGGCAGGGTTGGTTAGGATGATGCTGTGAGCGTTTGACCTTGTTGAAGCAGTCAGATATACCCCTTTATCGATTTGTCAATAAATAATAGGGGAACTGTAATAGCAGTCACGCCAAATACGTGGACTTGAAAATCTGTTAATGCTACCGGATTTCAATAGACGGCCACGTTCGCAGCATGTCGACTCGTAGTGCAATGTAGTTAATCAATGGTGTTCTATTATTCAAAGCGTAGGAACGTGATCTTTTATAGGCTTGAAGCACGGATATTAGTGGGTTTTATTTCTATAAGGGCCTAACTCCAGGACAGCTCCTCCCAAGTATACTCAATTCCAATTTTATACCGCTCTAATGCTAAAAGTCAGGGCCCAACCTTTCCGCGAGGGCCTTCTCAGTGTTGGCATAGACCTCATCAGGAGGGGGGGTAGCATCAAGCTTCAGAACTTTGCCAACCTCCTCAAAACGGTCGACAACAGGCATGCTGGTCTCAATGAAAGTGCGGAAACGCTTGCGGATACTCTCGGCATTGTCGTCCTCACGACCGCTGGTCTTGCCGCGCTCGAGAAGACGAGACTCCATGACCTCCTCAGGGCAGTCGAAGAAGAGGACAAGCTTGGCGGGGCATACAGTCTCCTCAAATTTAACAGCCTGATCCATCTTACGGGGGAAGCCGTCGATTAGGAATCGTCCCTTCTGCGAGCCCTTCGCTTTAAGGTCTGCGGCCATGGCGTTCTCGAGGAGAGCAATAGTCACCTCCATGGGAACGATGAGTCCATTTCGGATATAGTCTTTAATGAGGTCTCCATATTGAGAACCAGGTCTCTCCTGCTCAGCTCGTAGAAGATCACCAGCTGAAAGGTGACAGAAGCCGTGGTCCGAGACGAGCTTGGAGCACTGAGTGCCCTTACCAGCGCCAGGGCCGCCGAGAACGAAGATGACAGTCACATCTTTGGGGTCGAAAGTAGGAGTTGACTTTTGGGGCGCGATGGTCGCGGGTGTATCTTGTTCGATAGCAGGCATGATTAATTACAGAGCTGCGGTTGAGTTTGAGGTTAGCTGAGGAGTATTATCATGGAAGAGGGGGCTGTACCTTTTGATTGGTTGTTTGTTAATGCGGTATCATCTAGGTATTAAAAAGGGCTTTGAAGTAAGAGAACGCAAGGAAGAGTAACCTGGTCTTTTGATTAACAGGAGATCGATTGTATTGATACTGCCAAGACAAGGAGTAATGGATTGGACCCTTGGATTGGCGGTGTCCAACACGTGGGAGGCCTGAGGCATCCATGATGTTACTCCAGCCCACTTTACAACCTCAACCTCAGATCAACTCTTGTCAGATCAACGACAATGTAGCATCACCTTTCAGGACCTTTATTAGAATGACAACTGTTTGCTCAAAAACTTATTCTGACTTAAGCTAACCCTAGTACTTGATTGGGTTGTCTCCACCATCTGCATGTAGTGAGAACCTCATAGTCGGGGACAGAGACAAATCGTAATCGACTGCAAGTGGCGACCCCCATGTCACCAACTTCTAGTACATACACTTCGTTCCAGACCATCTATCTCATCTGTTCCTCAAAATACTGACCATAGCTTGACCTGCTCATGGCCCAAATTTATTATCGACATCCTCGTGAGGAACTCAATTCCTGACCGAAAACGGCATGACACTCTCAGAACATAGATCTAGGTCCATCATTCATAATTCAGCGTGACTATGGGTTTGCAAAGAACCATGGCGTTGATGGAGTTGAAGAATTCACCATCGCCATTACCAATCTTGCCGAGTCTAGGCGAGATCTTAACCCCTAGAACTGGCTCTCCGCCGCGTTTACCAGTTCTGCCGCGAACATCGACGCCCTGCAATTCGAAGTCGTCCTCCCCGATCCAGTTCGTCACAAAGAACGCCCTGGACTTGAGAAAACCATTATTCAAATTGACCGCTTTGTCCACAATCTTTCCAAGCCACTCTTCCGCCGAACCCTGCTTGGCCGGGTCCATGAAGATGTACAGCTCGTTGTACATCATTCGAGTAACTCTGTTGATCTCCTCGGTGTTACCGGCATCGGACGACTCGCTCAAGAATTTGGCAGTATGGGCTTTGACACGACTCATTTCCTCCATTGTCTGGCAGTCAATCTCTGCGGCTTGTCAGTACTACAATTCAGAACGGAGTTGAGAGGCTGGGAAATCATACCTGATATGTCCAAGCAAAACTTATGAAAAGCTTGGCCTGTAGGGCCACCAAAAGTAGCCGCCTCGCCTTGGAAGATATAGTGAACGAGGCGCTTCCAGATATATTGCTGAAAATAGAACTTCGCCTCCTCAGGATATTTCCTTTGCATCGCCTTGAGGGCTTCGACTTCGCTGTGGTTCGTACCTCGGGGTGGCGAAAGCCGGTAAGGCTTTACTGTAACGACCTGGCAAACAAAGTTGAAGATGTTGTATCTGATCGAGCCCCACAACTGTTCGACTTCATCGTCAGTTATCTTGAACGCATCATTCAAGTGAGGGTCTCTTTCGTTAAGCAAAGTGGCTACGTCCACTCTCAGCTCCATGTTGAAGGCCTGTAACTCCTTGAGCTTCCTCGTTAGTTCGACATTGTCGTTGCGCAGTCGCTGTTCGTTGTTCAGAGAATTGGCGAGTTCCCTTTTGCATTCTTTGAGCTTGGATTTGTTGTCCTGTGGTACACTATCCTCGAGAAGTTGGCTTTCGAGTGAAGCGATTTTCCTCTTAGCCGCGTCAAGCTCAGCTAAAGCCTCAGCCATGGATATGGTTGATGACAGAAGTTTTTGAATAAAAGACAGGCCGTCGTGTATCATTTGAATTTCAGGCATGTTGCCAGAGGGCGAGACCTCAATCTGCGAAAGAGCAGGGGTGATTGGCTGAGGGATAGTAGCATTGTTGCTGGGAGCTGTACACTTTTTGGTCTTGAGTACAATCTTTCGTGTTTTCTTGCTGGGAGAAGCGGTGTCATCATCATCCTTGGTGAAAGCTCGCTTGTTAAGTGAGGTGCCCTGGTTTATGGTGGCCAGAGGAGAACTCTTGTTTGCCTGATCAGAGCCAGAGTCTGCATTGTCATGTTTAACGTGAATGACGCGAGCTCTGGTGGAAAATTCTGAGCGGTGGCGTGGGACGATAGGTTCATCAGAATCACTCTCAGGGTCGTTGAAACACTTGGGCGCTGCAGCTCGAGAAGGACGCTCTCGTCTCTCGGGAGCCGTGTACTCCATGGCGTTTGGGGCGCGATGTGATGCAATGCGAGAGAAGAAAACGGAAGACAGTGAAAGAGTCTGATTTTGCAGGGAAAGATGCAGAAGTAAACAGTGGAGAGGAGAGGAGAAATCGAAGGGTGTTTATGTGGCCGAGGCAGTGAGAGAGAAAAGAGGAAGAAAACAATAGTCCCTGGCTGCCACTGGCACAGCGCTGCCGACTTTCAACAATAGAACAATAGAGCCTCGGAGGCTCGAATAAGGAAACAGGCAGCAATCAAGGACAATACCACGGCCTATGACCGGTTATGTATTGTTAATGGGCGATGCACCTGGGGCTCAGTCCCAGTCTCTTGAGAAGAGGAGAGAATTGCATTTGATAGGTAACCGACGCTAGCGATCTGGCAAAGGTCAGAAGCCTGTGAGGGTTTCCTGCTGAGAACATTTCCATTGAGCTTATGATATTGGTATCAAAACGTCATACGTTTATATACAATTTACTATCGATGATATTCATGAGGTTGGCCTCATGGATTGTATGCAACAGATAGAGTGCGATATGTTATTGTGTCCTTCTAACCCTTTCCAACCTGCCTGTCTTTCTAAGAATTACTTGACTTCCATTACTAGGGAGTTGAATTGTGTCTCGGCTTCGTACTGTAGTCACAGGGCATTCTATATCTAGGTGCTAGAGTCGAGGGTCACTCCACACATTAGTCAAGCACAGTGCAAGGAATGCGCGAGAATGAAGACTAAATTGCTCTGGGACTTGAAAAACTAGACACTATGGCAATATGGGCTTGTCATCTCTTGTATTCCAATAGACGGCCTTTGCCGTCAGTCACTCGGTCTTGTAGTGCTGGGAGAATAGAGTGTAGCCCTTTACAGGTATTCTACAACTTCCGTAATTACATAAATGAGTCTGCTGCCTTATGAGAGTGACAACGAGGTCTGAGTTGTCGTAGAGGATCATACGTACCCAGAGACTGAGCTATCTCCTTTCTGTGTATTGCCCATCTATTATGTGCTGGAATCGTGACCCTAGTTGTCTTGACTGTTGTTTGGTGAATTGTGATGCCAAGTTCGTAGGGTAATTCATGGACTAGCAACAGTTGCTAGAGACCAAGGTTCTTGGAGATAAGAAAGGTTAAAGCAAGATGAGGTACTTCCAATAAAAAGCAACTTAGATACCTAGATGGCAACAGGATAACAAACTTATTGTGTCTGTGTTTCAGCATATAGCAATGCAGCCTCTTAGAATTAGTAGGACAATAGAAAATGCTGTGCGACATTAGTCTCAGGGTGTTGAAGACTTGGGAACTTGGAATCTGCGTGCAAAAATAAACTGATCAAAGAGCCCAGGTAAGTATACCCTAAATTATCCTAAATTAGGTACCTTGCTCAGATTTCCTTGAGTATTTTTGTCTCTGAGGATTCAGGTCTTACTACCTATGTAAGTTTTCTGTCTTGTGTGTAGGTAGGTACGGTAGGTATCCCGGGGGGGGCACCCAAAATCGCTTGGTGAGGGATCGCTTTTTTCTTCTCCCACTAGGGTACCTAGTCTTTGCCTTTAAAGAGCAAAGTTATCATATGGCCACATTCAAAAATCGGGCGTCGAAATCTTTCCTTGTGGTCTTTTTACACAAGCAGAAACAGTGAAAAGCATTGATCAAAGCATTTGGAGGATGATCACAACAAAAACTCCGTAGTAATTTCCGCCGGTTGTCAATGGGAATACGTAAGATAGATGACACTCCGTGTGAGACAAGCTTCAAAGCCAAAGCATTCTCGATCACTGTTCATACTAACTGACAAGAGTCATGAAACCTGCAGAAGATATTAATAGACACGAAGATACAGAGGGAACGCGTATCCCCGTGCTTTCAATGCGGCCAGCCAATCCGGACTGAGCAAATGTCCTGGAATGGAGATTAAATAATCCCAGGTCGTTGGGGCTGTCCATGTGGCTTTCATTAGCCGCCCATTGGACAGCTTGTCCAAGTGCCGACAGCCGCAGCCCACTCTGTCTTTCCTACATACAGCACTCTCAGGGCAGCATTAGGGGCTTGGCTTCCAGCCAGAGCCTCAGGAGCCTCCAGCTAAGCTTCTGTGCACTGAACGTTCCTTCAGCGGGGATGATCAATGTCCACCTTGGCGTCTGTCATGATTGGCCAACCCGCCTTCTAGAACAGCCATTATCAAAATTGCCCAACCCGTCTAGACTGTCTTGGTCGATTTGACCTCCCCTTTACCCATGCGTCCACTTCTCAAACGCCTCTTCTCACTTGGAATTTTGTTTCTTACTTTACAACTCATTCTCTTCAACCTTTGTTGTTTCCGGCAGTTGGGTCATTCGCTTCTCTTTGCTACCTATCGATTGGCTATTTTGGGTCATCCCCGGCGTTTTCTCGTTCGAATGAAGGTGTCGTCTCGTCGTCATCAACACAATCCTTCTCATTTTTGTCTTGATCATCAGTCGCGTCGAAGTCCTCCCCAACGCAATCTTGTCAATTACGCTCGACTATACTTTTGAAATAGCAACAAGATGGGGCCAGGAATTGTGGCATGGGTAATGGAGCTTACGGCCTGGGTGGCCCCTTTCTTCATTGTCATGTCGCCCATCCTCTCTTACGCCGACCAGATTATCTCAATGCATCGAAGTAAGACCAGTGCAGGTTTCTCTCTCGACATTCCTCTCATCATGCTTGTCGCGTCTCTCCTAAGGTTCGATTACTTTTCTCCCTACACGATTAGCGCGAAATCTAGCTGACCCGCGCTTCCCGAAACATAGAATCTTCTACTGGCCTCAAGCGCAATACGATACGAGCTTACTCCTTCAGTCGCTGTTGATGGTTATCGTCCAAATAGCTCTCCTTAAAGTAGCTCTCGACTACCGACCTCCTCCACCTACCAAGGGCGGCGAGGCTGGGCTGCCATTTGCCGGTTCTGATGATGGTTTAATGGGCTTCCAACGTCCTTATAACTTCTGGCAATGGAGATCTCCCCGACGGTAGGCTTTCCATTCGGTCGTTACGTTGGTTCTTTTCGTCTAACTGATCATAGATACTGGCATGCCATTATGTATTTTGCTGCTGGTCTTGTATTTTTGGAGCTTCTTCTTTCTCAGATGCCTGGACTCTACGCCGTATATGCGAACGCCATCGGATGCATTGGACTTGGCGTGGAAGCGACACTTCCTATCCCCCAGATCTTGGTTAATATGCGATCTAAGTCATCTAAGGGTCTAAGATTATCGGTTTTGGCCGCTTGGATTGGTGGTGATACGATGAAGCTTTTCTGGTTCTTTACATCGAAATCTGAGATCCCTTGGTCGTTCAAGATTTCGGGTATGTTCCAGGCTTCATGCGATTTCTTCCTTGGCTTCCAGTACTTGCTTTACAATGCTCCTGAGGAGCCAGCGCAAATCAAAGAGCATCCCATGGTTGAGTGGGAGGCGCCCAAGTCAACTACTCGAAGCCATAGCCGAAGTCTTACCCCCACACGACGACCTGCTCCATTCGTTGGCGCTGAAGAGGCTAAATAAGGTATCCTCGACCATGATTATATAAACGATCTAATGATAGTGACGTTGGATCTTGATGCGTCTATCCGAGTTCAAGGCTGCTGTAGTGGCAAGTCGCCAGGAAGTCCAGGACAGAGAAAACATGTTCTGAAAAAGCTGGGATGAGAAGCGACGCTAGCTTGAAAATTGGACGAGAGTCCAGCTCTCACACGGCCAACAAAGCCGAATCCAAAAGCCAAGAAATAACATAAAGAAAGGATAACTTGACTGAATGCAATACCAATTCTGGAAGGACTCCACAAATTACGCAAACCTAGCGAATGTTGGGTCTCAGCTTTGGGATAGGCCTTGTGGACCCTGGTTTGTTTCTGAAACAGGCATAAGGCAAAGTCCTACGATAGCTATCAAACTATCGTTAAATTTTGGTACCTGAGTACATTCCAAAAGAATATATTAAGCAACATTGAATGCGCGACTTGAGCAATATCATCAAAGAAATACAACAGAGCATTGGATAATATAAGTATAATGTTGTGTCTATTAGCTATATATCTCTCTCTTTTCTAGCTTTGCCTTCATTGACGATTGTTTTCCCGCATGTTAAGTACTGGACTATCTATGCCTCACAGCACCCACGATCGTTGCCATTGCCTAGCCCCTTTTACAGCCTGCTCGTAACGTCAACTCATTCAGGTTATCATCAATATTCACATTGTTTACATTAAACCGGACGCAGAGGAATTCGTTTAATTCGCTTTGTTTCTACATTACTCAACTGATCACATGTTGCCCGAGCTCAATCAAGTCTCCTATGGTGTAACACTGCTGAGCAGTGGCAGAACCTAACCCCACAGTTATTATACAGATGGACCATTGAAGTCAATAAACACTCAGAATAACGGATCACTTAATCGCATCATTCTTCCACGACTTTTTCCTTAGAACTCAACTCGTTAAACGATTTTATTCCATATTATTGATCTCTGCTATTGTTCATTCTACTGGGCAAACAGATTGTGATGGGCAAGTCGCCTCCCCAGCCTTTGCGTAGTTGGTCGCCCGGCAACTAAACCTCAAATCGCAGTTTGATATCCAATATCCTCAACTACTAAGGTATTCACCCAGCGTGGAAACAATTGCGCAACTCGTTTGGGTGGCCGCTGGGTTTTTTATCTCCTCATAACTTCATGATTCACCACATTTGATCGTGAATCACTATCAGAACCGGCTATATCTTCCTCTGCTTTCTTTCGTCTTCACCCCAACTTTTTTCACATTAAACATTACACACTGCATCGCAAATCTGCATTGCAAGCAGTCCAACCATCTCCTTCACCTTTTATTCGCTTTTTTATTCAAGTAAGCAGCGATATATCTCTTTCTCTTCTTCTCGTTACGTCATAACTTCTTTTCATCATTTCTTCTTCTCATCCCCGTACCCTCGAGTCTCATCAACCTTCTCTTCACTTTTCTTTTCTCATCTCAGCGTCGGTTCATTCTATTGCAACATATTTCTTCTTCTTCTAACACTGTATTCTATCTAGTAAAGACAGATCTAGCTTACGCATCGGTCCATCTCACTTTAACAGATATTCTGCCAGTCATTCCTTGATCAAGGTTAGTTTCCCTTTGTTGCGCCGCCTTGCGAGCTGGTATCATCCTACTTCTGGATTCCCACAGTCATTCTCAATATTACTTCCCGAGTTTGCTGTCGACTTAACGTATTGCAATCACTCTTTACGATGTACTTACAATTTCTTAGACATCTTTCCGCCGAAGTCATGGCTCCCGCAAATGCCAAAGCCAACTACAAGACCTATGAGGCTCAAGCTCGTATGGTCCGGGCTATCGTAGCCGCTCATCCCGACGTCAAGTGGAACTACAAGGGTAAGAGGATGATTTTCTTTATCTTACCGCCCTGAGGCTGAGGGACTTTTATGTCCTCGGTCCCTTGTTTCTTGCTCTCTGTCGCTATAATTTTGAGTCTGTAGGAGGAAGATTGACTCTTCCCCAGAAATCGCCGCTTGCTACGGCTCTGACATGACGGACCATGCTTTGAATCATCGATTCCGCAAGGTTCGAGCTACTGTCAGCATCATTCATGAGGCCCGTGAGCAAGGTCTCGATGTCAAGGATTTAACCACCGACGAGAACCTCCTCCCTAACACGCAGGGAGCTATTGACAAGAACAGTACGACTCCCTATTTGATCACGCATTTCTACAACAACGCCATAATATTGTCCTGTATGAGCCTTCGCTGACTAGTTTATAATAGACATTGCCAAATACTTTGGCCAGTCTACCGCCGACGGTATCCAGTTTCAGTTTCGAACTATCAAGAAAGATGCCGAGGCTCTTCGTCATGCTGCTAACAACGGCGACGATGTTGCTACCTGCCTCAACCTTGGTACTGCCTCAGGCTTGCCTAATACTCCCTCCAAGCCCACCCCTTCCCGCCAGCCTGGAAGCCGCTCTGCTAAGGGGTCTAAGCGCAAGACTTCATTCACACCCATGAACCCAATCAAACGCTCTATCTCGGAAGATGAGGATGAGGATGAGGTCAACTATGATGACATAGATCACACTCCTTCCAAGAAGGTCAAGACAACAGGACGTACTCCTCGTGGTCCAATCCCCTCTCGCTCAGCTGCTCGGAATGCTGCTGCTACTATCACCGAGGCTTCCGCAATGTATCATGACAGCGAGTCCCCCTACGAGGATGCACCCACTCCAACCCCGGCTCCAACTTCTGTTCCTGCTGGTCTTCCTGCTGCGCCCCCTTCTACTGCTGTTGCTTCGACCTCTATCTTCGGCAACGTGGAGCGCAAGCCTTCGCATTCTATGATGGGAAACTCTGGTCTGGATATGATGACCTCAGTTGGCCCTGGATACCCTGATCTCTTTTCCGCGGCAAACTTCCGCGCCCCTCCTCCCGATGACTCGTCTTACATGGAATGGGGTGATGGAGAGATCTAAACTATCGATCTTAAAGCGCGCTCTTTGACTCGAGCAACGACTGATAGCGTCGACAAAATTTGATGAAAGCAGTATCATCATGGATGAAAGATCTCCACAATATACTATACTGCGCACCATAAAAGCACAAATGCGAAAAGGTTTTTTTTTGTTAGCGACATATGGCTATATCGGCTTTTACTACCTTGCTGTCGGTATTTCGACCATATTTCATGCCCTTGTCCCTGTTTCCCCCATACAGATACCCATTTTCCCCTTCAACACAAAATCATTCAGTTCCCTCCTTTCAAACCAGGCATTTCCGGCTTATATTCATGGCATTTTCGGTCGGTCGGTTAGTAAAGGATTATGTGGGCATGGGAATTACGGGGTGTGTATGAGTTCTAGCTACTTAGTTAATGTGCTCACCCAATAAACAACGCGAGTCTCAAAATGCGGTGCCTATGTGCATGTTTGTAATACAGCCTTAACGACATGGGCACTATCAGATGCTAAAAGCATATGCATTCAGATGATGAAGACAATCATGTAAAGAGATATCATGCTTACTTGGTATTTCTTTCTCAAGACATGAATTTGTGCTGAGGGTCTTCAAGTTGAGGAATTTCAATCCTCAATTCTTCTTCTTATTCCGCTGGGTTTCGCTGTCATCATGAAATTGGCGTTACAATTTGCTTGGTTTTAACTTTATTTTCCATTGATATGTATTTACATGTCTCTGGGTAGATAGACCCTTGTTCAACTTGACAAAAGTTGCCACAAAGCATCTTTTTCCACAAAATCATGGTGAATCACATTAACGAGCCAAAACTCATCCTTGATGTCACTCAACAGCTTTTCACTTTCAGAGCCTCGGCCGTATACTTTGGCCCATTCACCCCAGATTCCAAACGCCTCCTCGCTCCAAGCTCGGAAACTAACTTCCTCAATAATTGTAGGCGTAATAATCTCCTTCCCCGGGAACACACCCCATGTCACAGCATTCGTACTCGGACCGGCTTCCGTCGAACCGTTCACGTGATCGCCGTTATCTGACGAGACATAATCGCCGCGTGCGTTGCTAGCGTAGAAGCATACAGAGTCCTGCAGCTCTGAGGATGTGAGCTTAGCTTTGAGAGTGTTCCATTCGTTTGCGGGGATGAAGAACTCGACAAATGACTTCTGGAAGACAAAACCGTTGGGTGGACCCCATCCAAAAGTGGCGTCACTGGATCGCAAGCCGTTGACGGCAGGCTGTGAGGCGACAGTCCACCAGCCCTTGCGATTGAGTTGTAAGAGGTGAGGTTGAATAGTTGAACTCTCAGCCCGAAGCTCCTCCTCGCTCCAAGGGATCGCGGAAAGCTCTCCTTGAATATGCTTGACAAATAGATCGTTGATATCTTGCCGTGTTTTGGGATGGCCCCAAAGTTTGACAGCCTGTGTAACAGACATATGAAGACTTACGCCATATCCGTCAATCTCACCATAAGCGGGTGAACGAGCATCACCAAACCGGCCGTTAGGGAAGTCATCCCACGTGGCTTCACGACCCAAAACGCCTTCGCCTTCAGAAATGGCGAGTGTGTTTGCACGGGTGTTGATGGCTTCGGCTCGCACACCAGCCTCCTGGCCGGTAGCCTCCCATTCAGGATATATCGCTGGTCTATCACCAACAATAACACGATTGTGGGGGTCCGATGCTACGGAAGAATGTCTCCTTGATTGACGAGAGCGAGAGTGACTGCTTGAGCGCATATTGGCGCTGCCATTGATCTGAAGCGAAGGGATGGCCAGTTCATCGACAGTGATTGCTTCCTCATTCTCCGGGGGGTCAGGGATGAGATCTGCTCGCTCCAGGATGAAGGAGACAGCCTTCTCCAGGTTGAGAGTGTAAAAGTGGAAGCCCTTAGGACCTGGTGTCTTAGACTTGATGTCCTTGATCTTGTCTATCAACTCATTGACAATATCCACACCCACCATCTTTACCCGTTCATCGTCGCCTTTGACAGCATCGAGGCGCGCAAGGAGATGGTCTGGGATTTTGGCGTGGCTCAGCTTGGTTGTCCGCTTGATCATTTGGTAGCTCTGGATGGGCATGAGACCTGGAATGATTGGAATGCCCTTGAAAGCGCCGCTGGGATGTTCTCGTAGAGTGGCCTCGAAGTGTTCGTATGCTTCGATATCGAAGAAAAGCTGGGTCTGGATAAAATCCGCACCAGCCTGCACCTTTTGGACAAGGTAGGGAAGATCATGCTCCAAGCTTTGTCCAAGAGGATGGCTCTCTTCGGCATGTCCCTCGGGGTATGCTGCAACACCAATGCAGAAATAATCTCCATGAGTTTTGCGGATATATCTGACTAAGTCGACCGCCCAGTTGAAGTCCTGGCCTCCGTCATCCTCGGAATCTTCTGGGTCTCGATACTCTTCTCTTCGCGGGGGATCACCTCGCAGTGCCAAGATATTTCTTATTCCCAAAGCCTTCGCGTCTGAAAGCGCCTCGTCGATCAATTTCTTGCTCATATTGGTGCATGTCAAGTGTAGGCAAGTTGTGAGTCCAACCTCTCTCTGACACAACTCGGCTAACTCAAGCGACTTCTGCGATGTACTACCACCAGCGCCCCAGGTGACGTTCACAAAAAGCGGACGAAGGGCACGTTCCATTCGGTGAAGACGGTCTCGCAAGTTGGAGAAACCCATAGCGGTCTTAGGGGGAAAGAATTCGAGAGAGAAGTATGTGCCATCAGCCGGCAGAGCGGAGATGCGATCGGTGATCTTGTCCATTGCGACCGGACAGAAGAAGTTATCAAGAATATCAATTGATTCGTCTTTATTCGTAGGAATGGATGTAGGTGTAGGCTTGAGGTTGAACGGCTATCGTTGGAGGGCTCTTGAATGGTCGAGTCGTCGATAAATAGAGTGGAAGATGAGAGACGCGATACCAGAAAAGGTGACTAGTCAGCTCAAAGCTCTCTCTTATGGATGAAGAGCTGTCGTGCTCGAGTGGAAGAGAGGGGGGGGGAGACAGTCTCGACTTAAGGAGATAACTCGGAGTGAGACAAGACAGGCCAAGTCAAAGACGTCGACCTCTCTTTTCTTAAGATCGTGGAGGCACGAATTTTGTAGCGGGGCTTCCCTATCCATGATAACTTGCCCAACGATAGCGGGGTACATCATTTACACTGAATTGTTAGCGGCCTCCAGCGACCGTTCTCGGTATGGCCACTGGGCGTTAGCAGCCATGACGCACCCGACGGTACATGGGGACGGGTATCGTGTAAGTGAAGACCCATGTACCGGCCTGGCCCGAGCTTTAATTTTCCAACACGGTCGCTTGCAGAACACAGAACATCAAATCTCATTGTAAACATCTGCACCTAAGTCGACCCAATTGATGCGATTGATGCGATTTTTTATCGTATCATGCCTACGTATCAATGCCATTGTTGCATCAAAGGCTTGTGAGCTGTGCCACGGCTCGGCGCGCCTTGTCTAGCCTCTCCTCCAACTCAATTCGACGCCCGATAATCGCCCGTCCCAAAACTGCGACTCTCGAAGCACTCTCAAGACGATGTTACGCTATCGACCTTACTTCGATAGACGACAAATGGCGAAAAAGGTGGAGGGAATCTAATGAAGCTCTTAAAGCCTCCAAAAAGGCAACAAAGAGCCAAAATACACACTATGTGCTGCCAATGTTCCCATATCCATCTGGCAACCTCCATCTGGGCCACTTGCGAGTATACTCTATCGCCGATGTCGTCGCTCGTTTCCGCACGTTAAGGGGCGAAAAGGTCATGTTACCCATGGGATGGGATGCCTTTGGTCTTCCAGCCGAAAACGCTGCAATTGAACGAGGAGTTGCCCCTGAAAGGTGGACGACAAGTAACATGGCCAAGATGAAGGAGCAGATGGAGCTCATGAATGGAAGCTGGGATTGGGATCGTGTAAGTTCGCTGCTTTATACCATAATTTCTTTTCTAATTCGCATCTCCAGGAGTTATCAACGTGTGATCCTGGCTTCTACAAACACACACAGAAACTCTTCCTCATGTTACACGAACGTGGCCTTGCCTACCAAGCTGAAGCCGAGGTCAATTGGGACCCGGTTGATAAAACAGTTCTTGCAAACGAGCAGGTCGATGCTAATGGCAACTCATGGAGATCCGGTGTTAAGGTCGAGAAGCGAAAACTCAAGCAATGGTTTTTCCGCATTTCTGAGTTCCGCGAAGCCCTCCTCAAGGAGCTTGAGGCACTTGCAAAGGAGAACGCTTGGCCGGAAAGAGTTCTGGCTCAGCAGAAGAATTGGTTGGGTAAATCAACTGGCGCTTCTGTCAAATTTCCCATTCTCGCCATGGGCCATGACATCCATGCAGCGATCGAAGTATTCACCACTCGGCCTGATACCCTCTTTGGCGTTCAGTATGTGGCACTTGCTGCTAGTCATCCAATTGTGGCTAAGCTCGCGGCTTCGGATCCTGAACTACAGGCTTTTATCGATACCATTCCTGGCCTGCCTGCGGATTCCAAGGTTGGCTATCTGTTACCTCACCTGCGGGCTATTAACCCACTTGCGTATCATGAGGAGACTCCCGATGCAACCAAGGTCTCGCTGCCTGTCTATGTTGCACCATATGTCTTAGGTGACTATGGCGAGGGCGCTGTTATGGGTGTTCCTGGTCATGATCTAAGGGATAATGCATTCTGGAAGGAGCACCACTACGATGTCCCAGTCCGACAAGTTCTCTCCGCATCAGAAGATGAATCAACAACAGCTATGAAGAACGAGCCCTTTGTTGAACATGGTATCATGACCGAACATAGTGGTTCCTTTAAGGGCAAAGATTCAGTGGCTGCTGGTGAAGAAATTATCAAGCTTCTTGAAAAGGCCGATCTTGCCAAGTTTGTTGAGAAGTGGCGTCTACGAGACTGGCTGATCAGTAGGCAACGATACTGGGGCACTCCTATTCCCATCATTCACTGTGGCTCTTGTGGCCCAGTTCCTGTACCAGACGAACAGCTTCCTGTAAAGCTCCCGGATGTGGACTGGGCAGAGACACGTAACGGAAACCCCCTGGAGTCCTCTCCTCAATTTGTCAATACAACTTGTCCCAAGTGCAACAGCCCTGCTCGACGAGATACAGACACCATGGATACCTTCGTCGACTCAAGCTGGTATTATGCTAGGTTTGCTGATCCTCATAACGAGGAACAGCTATTGTCTCCCGAGGCAGGCAAGACACTTCCCGTGGATACCTATATCGGTGGTATTGAGCATGCGATTCTCCATCTTCTCTATTCCCGCTTCATCTTCAAATTTCTGGCCTCGACTCCTCTGCTTCCTCAATACGACGAGGAAACCTACAAGTCTGCGGAGCCATTCAAACGTCTCATCACTCAGGGCATGGTTCACGGCAGAACATACATAGACCCTGACAGCGGTCGCTTCCTCAAGCCTCATGAAGTTGACTTGACTGATCTTAATCAGCCAAAGGTAGTATCATCTGGTAAAACGGCCAATGTCTCTTTTGAGAAGATGTCCAAGTCAAAACATAACGGTGTGGACCCGTCAGAATTCATTTCTAAATACGGTGCTGATGCTACTCGCGCCCACATGCTCTTCCAAGCACCTGTTGGTGATGTGCTCAACTGGGACGAGGCCAAAATTTCGGGCGTCACCCGCTGGCTTCAGCGAGTCCATGACCAAATCAAAGCCATTGCTGCAGAGCACGCCGACGAGACAACTACTGCTCGAGAATATCTTGTTGAGAAAAACAAGCGTCTTGAGTCTGTATCTACAGAGGAGCTTATACAGTGGGATGCTGAAGGGGCCATTTGGCGCCATCTCCAACGTACCGTCACTTCTGTCACTACATCTTATGAGGAAGTCTACTCCCTCAACACCGTGGTATCAGATCTTATGATCCTGACCAACACCTTGGCCGAAAATGACGTCGCCAGCCCGATCGTCAAACATGAAGCAGCTCGGGCTCTCATCACCATGATGGCGCCCATCACACCCGCATTTGCCGAAGAATGCTGGGCTCTGCTCTGCCCTTCCGCATCCTCCATCTTCTCGTCCACGAGTTTCCCTGCACAGGACAACTCCCTAGCCGAACTCGTTCGTCCACGCACACAGCCTTGTGCTGTGCAGATTAACGGTAAGTTGCGCGGTGTGGTCGATATCCCTGCCCCTCCAGCCGAGCTGTCTGGTGATGAGCTCCGGGACTGGATGGCCAGGGAAATTCTTGCAACTCCGGAGGGTGCTAGGCGCTTTTCTGAGGGGCCATATGATTTGCGTGCAGCTAAGAGGGCCATTCCCGTGAGAGGAGGCAAGACAATCAATTTTGTACTAAAATGAATCTCCTAAACCGGTAAAGACGGCTGTACAATATTTGTAACATAGAGCGAAAATAGACAGTTATAGACATGTGGCTCTTTGCAATAACTTTGACTTGGAGTTATCTTTATGCGATGTTAAGTCCATAACAGGCAGTCATGTTTTCTCAACAAAAGTGAATTACAGGAGAGAGCATACCGGGTTTCTACTTGATAGGCAAAGCCTACAGGCAGGTGTGATCGACAAGAGTGAGAAGCGTGCATACTGTGGGGTTGTGTTTCCCCCTTTATATACCAGTATTTGAAAATGCTTCTTTAACGAACGAGGACAACGTGGCCGAGTGGTTAAGGCGATGCCCTGCTATCTCCACGAGACATCATAGGCATTGTGTTCGCACGCGTAGGTTCGAATCCTGCCGTTGTCGATCTTTTTTTGTTGTTACCCCTTTAATAATTAACACCTATTATTACTAACGTGGTTGATAAGCAT
>PVQB02000512.1:0-64975 GCA_002980475.2 Fusarium beomiforme | reverse complement strand
CGGCCATCTTGACTTTTTCCTTCAAAACTTTAGTATTCTGCATCCATATAGTTATTACAAAGTGAAAATTATAACTACTATATCTTATTATTATATTTATTTCAACTTACAATAGTTAATACTCTCTTATTTCCCTAGCTGTTAATAAAAAATTTGCACTATTATTATACCATACCAGAGCTTTATCCTTTTTCACTTTATATATTATAATAACAGCGAAGATAAATACCTCTAACATAATAAACTACAAAGAATATATTATTAAAAACTCGGGCAAATACCGCAGAAGGATGTAAGCTGTCTCTACAGAAGAGCAGTGCCAGCATTCATCACTGCCAGGGTGGTTTGGGGCGTAAGAAGTTTCGATAATAGGTTTCCAAAATCTTTTTATTTGTCCCAGAATGCCATTATCTACAGTTATTATCAAACGCTTCCTGAAGTTTCTGCTAGAATGGCTCTAGATTGTTTCTACTGCTTCCTTTATACTGCCACAAGTTTTCGAAGGGGAGAATAATCCTGTCAGCTCGGGCAGCCAGCAAGATTTTCCCATAGCCTTATCCATATTCGAGATCAGCCCGCATGTTGTCGATCCTCTGTATCGTTTCAAGTTGGCCCTTGAATGATGTGGACAGACCCAAGGCCCACCTGCCTCAATAATCAGGGGCCAACAGGTCAGGCTATTATTTGAAGGCATGTGTCTAATCAATATTGATGGTCGTTGAGTAATTATGACTGGGTTAGGTTCCTACAGAGACTTGATGAGACTGGCAGAGGCGCTGAACCGATACAGCCAGATCGGGACAGATTCATCGATACACAAGTCATGCTGGTGAGCTAAGCAAAGATGATACTGCAGAAACAGAACTCCAGCGGGCATCACAACGGCCACAAAAACGGTTCTGCTTTTATTAGTCTTTGAAAAGCAGTTCGGGGTGAGGCACAGCCTGCAGATGGTGTATGGAGTTCTTTGAAGGTTTCCAATGAAGACATGAACTATGTTCCTATTTTGTGTGTGTTACCTGCTGGAAAGATGGGAGCGAAGCCTCCATTCAGGTGGCTTAAAATCATTCAAAAGCCCGAGAAAACGAGGCCGTGTGGCTCTTGAAGAACTACGTTGGCCTACGTCTGCCTGGAGTCGGTGACTTCTGGGTGGGCAGAAAAGAGGACTTTCCTCGAGGAACAGACGATGTGGCAGGTTTCATTTAGATCCAGCACTCACCTCGAGTGACCTAGATTTTCCTAGTACTTACCAATTATTCTAGCCTCAAGTTGCCTTAGAACTGCGGAGACATCCCTACGCTCAGTGGTAGCATAGATTGCTTGTCTTGGGGAAGAGAGCCCAATGCAACTGGCTTTACTGGCTTTTATCCGCACGAAGTACAACAGTTCGACATATCTATCGTGGGGAGATAAGGTTTGGAGCTTAAGACAACACGAACGCGAAGACCACATATTAAAACATATCGGCAAGATAATCCCGCTGTCCCTGCTGCCGATAATAAAGCTTAGGATTGGATAGTTAGTCATCATGATGGCATGATGGAGTTTCAGTGACGATCAGGAGCTAGGTTTTCCGTCCAAGAGAGATTAGTATACAAAAGGGTCTGAACAAAAAGAGTTCGGCATATTCACGCGCCCATGTCGTCCACGGCTCGAGGCACGTACCGCACAAAATGTGCTGTCATAACTCTTGGTCCTAAACCAGGTGGCACTGAGTCTTTGCTAGAATTGGCGTGGCTACTGTCTGGGGAATTACCGACAAAGTGTGAGGCTACTTGCAGAAGAGTACAAATAAGGGGCAAATTAACCGCCGGCCAACATGCTTGAAAAAACGATTTCTGAGCACAGAGAGGTAGTTTCCACAGTTTGCAAATAGGATTATAACTATCGGAAACATTGCCATATCGTGAGCCACCATGGGCCCTCCGCCTGGGGGTTAGATCTAAGTTTTGAAAACGAGCCAACATTTGTAGCCTTGTAGCGAGACATGAGTGAATACATGATATTAGCCTGGGTGTAGGCTTGATGATGGTTGAAAAGGCGGTGTCGCGTCCATTCGCGCGAACAGAATTCATATCAGAGCAAGGCTCTCCTCTAAGATTTGAGGCTGTCGCATCTCATTCCTCTCCCCTCTCGCAATTCCTTGGCCGCTGACACCAACTAACCGGTCATGGCAGCATCAGCGTCGCTTCCTGCGTCTGCTCCGCGCACCCACAACACGTTATTGCAACTGTAATTCATCATCAGTATCGCATTTCTGGCAAGCTCAAATGAGTAAAAAAATCATACCGGATCAATACTTGACCAAGCGATCCAGTTGGCTTGTCGGCGATGTACTCTTCTGTGCCGGAAAGTTGGATGTTCATGTAGCTGTCGATGGAAACCAGTGTTCCCTTGTACTCGACCTCCCCCCATTTTAGACGGACAAGGACTGGGTTACCGACGAGCTTCTCCAGCATGGGACGTGGGTTAAGGTGTACGAAGCTCATCTTGGGTGGTTGTGGTGAGTTTGAGGGTCGAGTTTGAGGTTGATGAGTGAGCGTTCTGGTGGCTGCGAAAGGACAGGCGCGTCGGACATATTGAGTTTAGCACTACGTGCCTGAGGAGAAAATTTACCATATTGCGCCGGCTTTTCTTCGGTTAACCCGTCACTGCCTGGATCCAGTGGTCATGGTGCTAGGCATCTTGGAGCCGAAGCTCTACTTCCGATAAACATTGAAAGCTCTCATATTAGTAGCCTTTATTCGATTAATCAAATAGGATGTCGGGATTTAATGTCTAGTCCGTCGAAAGACTATATGCCGAGCAAGGCAGTCGGAACATACTAGGCGGTATTCTCATCGGGTTCGCCTCAGGCCGACAACATCCGTACATCCGGTTTGTTACTTGATCCATGGCCAAGACATCACTTGATACTCCTGCAATGAGCAAGCATACTTTCATTTCTTTGCTTCCAGAGAATGACACTGTGCAACATATACGCCAATGGCTGAATCAGTAGACCTGCGTGATTTGGTAGCCATCAGGCGTAACTGCAGCATCGCATGGTTGCGCAGAGAATGTGATATTATGCTGAGCTAGAAATTAATGGCTTCAAACATTAGTAGGTTTGTCTAGAAGTTTCGATTATATCAAATCAGGAAGGATGCACGCCGAGCATGGTGTTCAGTTGGTTGCATTAAGGTGACGGGTTGCACGATCCATGTAGGTAACCTTTTGTTTGGAAGACCAACCATCGCGCCACTGGCGAGATGGGGCTGGCCTAACAAGTATCGAGTACCTAGGTAGTCTTTCTTAATGCACATAGATCATGAACCCCACTGACCCAAGCCTCAAAGAGCTAGGTCCACCGGGAGAGACATTCACCGACCCCGATTGTCATACAACAGCCGAACGACCTAACCCAGAAACAATGTTTGTTCGCAGTCTTCAATGTTTTGCCTGCAGTTATACAATTTCCTTTCTCATCGCCAGCTGATGTCTATTGACCCTTGCAGTGACGGCTAACAGAGCTGAAAATACTCGTGATTGATTATTTTAAGATCCCATCTTCTGTCATTTATTATCCTCGTTTGCATTGGATCTTGCAGTACCACCCACCGTAAGGCTCTACAGCAACTACGTCACTACTGTAAAACTTCTTTTGACAATCCGCAATCATGGCCGAATTCGCCAATTTCGACGGAACACCCAGTAGCTTGGGCAGTGAGTCGAACCAGCGAAAAGCTGCAATCCTCGACCGCCATCTTCCAGATGGCTACTCCGCCGAGCCCGATGTTGCATTTGGTCCAGCCAACCCTTCTGCTTCAGCCTCTGACAGCAACGTCAACAACGACTCCTCTGGAGAACCTGTCGAATCTTCGCTTCTTCTACAAGGCGGTGACATGCATCGCGACATGTTCAAGATCAAGGCCCAGGCCAATTCCTTACTCCGCCGTGCTGCAACCTTCTCTCATCATGACCCTCCTCCGCTAGTTGCCGAAGACGAATTGACCCATTCCGAGCAGCGGGAGCCCGGAGGCTTTCGACGGCATCACCTTCAGCGACGAGCCCGACAGAGGCGCATGAGCGGCTACACAATTGTTGCCAAGAACTTTGTCGATTTTCTCGACCTATACGGAAGCTTTGCTGGCGAAGATCTCGAAGATGCTGACAGCGAAGACGAGTCGGCCATTGACGATCGAGAGGATGGCGATGTGGAACAGCCCCCTGAGCTTCGACCTCTACTCGGGCGAAGACGGAGCTCGAAACGATTGCGCAAGACGGGCGATGCTACAACTACAAAGACATTCTTCACGCTTATTAAGGCTTTCATCGGCACTGGAATCATGTTCTTGCCCAAGGCGTTCCGCAATGGTGGCATCCTGTTCTCATCGATTACCCTCATTGTACTCTCTCTGGTCAACTGTGGGTGCTTCCGTCTCCTTCTGGACTGCCGTCAGATTTATGGAGGTGGTTATGGAGAACTGGGCGAAGCCATTATTGGCCCTCGGTTCAGAAGTCTGGTCCTCGCATCGATTGCTATTTCTCAGCTTGGATTCGTCTGCGCTGGTCTCATCTTTACGGCTGAGAACCTATATGCTTTCCTTGATGCCGTGACCGCCAACCACCGCGAGTTCATGTTCAGTGTACCCAGTTTGATTGCTTTGCAATTGGTCGCCCTTGTTCCTCTGGCACTGATTCGAAACATTTCAAAGCTCGGACCTGCCGCTCTCCTTGCTGATGTCTTCATCTTGATTGGAATTGTGTACATCTGGTACTATGATATCGCGGCTCTCTCCCAGCGTGGCATGGACTCCACTGTGAGGCTGTTCAACCCAAGGGATTTCACTTTGACCATTGGCTCAGGTATCTTCACATTTGAAGGAATCGGACTTATCTTACCCATTCAGTCAAGCATGAAGAGACCAGAGCACTTCCCCAATCTTCTCTACTTGGTCATGTTCATCATTACTATCATCTTCACATCGGTGGGAGCACTCTGCTATGCCACATTTGGCGAGGATACCAAGATCCAAGTCATTTCCAACTTCCCCCAGGATTCTCCACTTGTCAATGCCGTTCAATTCCTGTATTCCATTGCTGTTCTGGCAGGAGATCCTGTCCAGCTGTTCCCAGCTGCTCGTATCATCGAGACTTCCATCTTTGGCGAGCGTGCGACTGGCAAGAAGAGTGCTACGATCAAGTGGAAGAAGAATGCCCTCAGAACACTCCTTGTGGGTATCTGCGTGGGCATCAGCATCGTCGGTGCCAGTGACTTGGATAAGTTTGTGGCATTGATTGGCAGCTTTGCTTGTGTTCCTTTGGTCTACATCTACCCAGCCTATTTGCACTACAAGGGGGCTGCTCAGACAACCAGGGCCAAGGTCATTGACGTTGTCGTCATGGTTGTTGGCTTCATTGCCATGGTCTATACCACTTTGGTTACTGCTTATCAGTGGATTGACAGTGCCTAGAAGACTATAAACATGTCTGCGGAGCAAGGCAGACAAGACAAACAAAACAAAACATAAGATTGGTGCAAGGCAACTTCAAAATGCTCAAGGTTCTGAGAATTATACATGTAGTTAGAGCGTATCTTTTTCATGTATTTCTGTTTTTGAGTATTAGTTGACGGCTGACGAAGGCCTCGTTGGAGGCCGTCACAGAAGACACATGATTCGAAGCGAAACGAATTAATAGCATACTGTCATGTTTGGGAGTTTGGAAAAAGGCGTTGATGCATCCTCTTGATTTTGAGATTTTGACTCAGATTATCGCCAGTTCTCATGATAATTTAGATACCGGTCATTCCTTTCCCATAGTGATCTACGTATAGCTCTTAGGGCTCACCATGCCTCAGTTGGGCTTCGAACCTCCTCAGACCGTCGATACTATGCAATAAAATTACTCAGAGATAGCTTTTCTCCTTCGGCGATCCATCAGGGTCCGCACTGGTAGGTATCATCTTGGTATATCCGCTAGAGTAGCTAGTCGTCCACAGACAGCCGTGAAGCCTCCGAGTTCCAGAATCCTCCTCTTTCTTACAACAGACTTCCACAATCGAGTTGCACTATGAATTGAGAACAAGGGTAATACTTGTACATGGTTCTAGTTATAGGTCCTTGTATTTTAGATGCTCCTGGGCTCTAAGTATCATATTTTCATGAGTATCCGTGAGTCATGTCGGTGTATAGCGTTGTAGTCGCATCATAAGGTTCTCGGATTACCATATTAGGCAATGAAGCAGTAACGCCGACTCCTGTCGCGAGTATTGTCTAGAATACCTTAGGTCCTCATGCAAGGAACTCATCTTGGTGGTTGTAGAATCAATTGTTCTTATTGGTGGCTAACATTGGGCTTTGGAGGGCATCGTTTATCTCCTTGTTTTCCCTCATGCTCATCTACGGTCCAGTTCTGTATGGCATGTTAGCATTAGTCCACGTAGACAATACTGATGTTAGCTTGACCAAAGTAATTCAATCCAAAGTTCGATCAATATACTTGATCGTTCCGGTTGAAGTTTCATGGAGAGCTTCCACGTGATCCCAAATCGTTGCAACTTTCTTTGTCAAGCTGTCGCATCTCCATCGCTAATGGCTGATACTGCCGATCCCAGTTCCAGCATTTTGGGGAGCCATGGAAATTTGAACTCGTCTGGATAAATGATCAACAGCTCAAGACTCAATCGGGATCTGACACCCAGTGCATATTTAGACGTGCCAGTGATAAGTCAGTTGTATGCTGCCTTGGGCAAATGTGCTGTGGTATATCCACTCGACGCATCACATCATGGGCGATGGAATGGCCAAGATATTCGTCACGGGTTAAAGACTGGTGTAAGTCGATCTGTGAACAAAGCGAATTACGGTAGATGGCTGTTTCGGAATAATCCACCCCGAACATGGATGCGAAAGGAAGAGGGCCACGTTCTACGGGATTCCTCTTTCTATCAATACCTCGTGACGTAGTGTAGTACCGGTGTCCTTGCAGACACCACTACCAATAATAAACCGACATCTCAGTACATGCCAGATCCAAAGCTACTGCGGGGAGGAAAACCGAGTTAGGGAGGGGAAATGCAATTGTAGAAGAATCATGAAGGAGCTCAAAAGCTGGGGGTGGAGTGTAGATCCCGAAGATGGCTCCGCCTGGTTTCCCCACGTTCACCAATATCCAAAGCTTACAAGACACTGGAATATGCTGAAAGCATAAGCTAGGTAGTGGTATCCTGAAGGAAAGATCCCTAATTAAGTAGATGTGTACACATTGAAACGATAATCCATAGCTAAGCTTCTGAACAATTGGAGATTCGCGTAAGCCAAGAGGGTATGGGATAAATGATGGCGGACGTCGATCAGACTGTAGCTCGGTAGGGACCTGGTTCAACTCGGCAGGGAAACCCAAGCCTCACCGGGATCATCAATAACGTCCTAGTGGCTCCGGAGCTGCAAAGCAAGCTTGGCCTGCCATCGACCTCAGTCTGCAGGACTGAGCACGCACATTTTCTTCGTACACACCCTCAGCAATGTACAATTTGATGATGCTGTCCATTCTTGGACACAGAGAATCCCTCGTGACGCTTTCGTCGGGATGTGGTCAAGGTGACGGAGGAACCACCACTTACACATCTCGATACTCTCCGTATTGAGCCATTTCCCCTCACAGCTGCTGCCATTGAGTTTCGTACAAAAGCATCCCGAGCTGCCGACAGCTGTAGATTCTAGACATCTGTAAGTGTAATATCTCAAGCATCGTCAGCTTCAAAGGCTTCCACAATGAACAAGTTTACTCTCATTCATCGAACACTGACTCGTCAGACCCATTGCAGAGAGGCCCATCCTCTCCGAACAGCTCAATATGTTCCTGCAGCTACTCGTTCTTTTTGTAGAACTACTCCCCAACGCAACGCTGCCCTGGGTCAGCCTCATCTCCTACCAGAATTCAGCCTCAAAAACAGAGTCATTGTTGTTTCCGGCGGCGCCAGGGGCTTAGGTCTTGTTCAAATTGAGGCTCTTCTCGAGGCCGGAGCTACAGGCACGAGAGAACCTCAAAAGCGTATTAATGACTGAACACTAACAAAACAACAGTCCACGCCATTGATAGGCTATCTTCACCCGCGAAAGATCCCAACTCGGGCTTTTCTCAAGTCTCCAACCGAGCGCGAGAGCTTGGTACTTCACTCCACTACCACAGAGTCGATGTGAGAGACGTTCCTGATCTCAACCGCATTTTCGAGGATGTCGCCAATGGCGCTGGTCGTTTGGACGGTCTCATCGCCGCGGCGGGTATCAACCATGAAACGCCAGCAATCGATTACTCGATGGAAGAAACTGAACGTATGATGAGCATCAACTTCACAGGAGCTTTCATGACTGCTCAAGCTGCTGCTCGTCAGATGATTCGCCTCAAGCAACCTGGTAGTATTCTTATGATTGCGAGTATGAGCGCAATTATCGCCAACAAGGGCATGCTAGCACCGTATGCACCACTTCAAGCCATGATATCCATTTTCTAACACTTTGCCAGCGTATATAATCCTTCTAAAGCTGCGGTCGTGCAGCTCGCCCGTAATCTTGCTATGGAATGGGGGAAACACGGTATTCGTGTCAATACCCTCTCTCCGGGCTACATTCTAACCCAGATGCTCCAAAACCTCTTCAACGACTATCCCGATCGCCGCGAGCAGTGGCCCAAAGAGAATATGCTCGGCCGGCTGAGCACTCCCGAAGAGTACCGTGGTGCTGCTGTCTTTCTCTTGAGTGATGCAAGTAGCTTCATGACAGGCGCTGATCTTCGCATGGATGGTGGCCATGCTGCGTGGTAGAGCTTGAAGACAGTCATGTCAGAGATTTTGGGTAAAAGCGATGGAGTCGCAGCAAGCTAGATTCTGGTCTTGTCTTGGGTATCGTTTATTGCTATATCTTAAGCGAGAAGAAACATAGTATTGTACAGTCGTAATGCACTTGTCACATCAATTCTTGCGAATGTCGTGTTGATCGCCCTGGCGAGCTTGAAGCGAGCTTGAACACTTATTTTTCATATATTCTCCCCTTAGTTCGGACTCGTCACATGAGAGAATGTCTTTTCCTGGCCGAGCTTGCTCAACAACCCAGGTTGTATCCTTAATCTCAACTCGATATCTTTCTCTGGTATACCTCGATCGCGAAGCTTCATCGCATCCACCAGCGTCCCCATATCGAGAAACCGTCTACCCCCACGTCCCATATTAGCGAAATCTTCTTCCGCTTCGTCTTGTAGTCTGTCTCTAGCACCAAGCGCCACAAGCGTAGGATTGCTTCGACTTGGTGCAAAGCTGGGTCCTGAAGGGTTTGAGGGTCCGAGAGGCGTCGCGGCAGTAGATGAGGGAGAATATGTAGGGTTCGAATCGGCAATGCCCATCTGGTGTAGACGGCGCGAGAAGTCGCCGGTTGGAAAATCGGGATCCATTGCATCAGCGCGAACAGCTGCAGACACGAGTTAGCAGATGCAAAAAGTTATACTGAGCTCCAATCAACTTTACCTTCGCCTTTGGCGCTGTTCCCTAAGGTTTTTGGCCTTGTATTCGGGGCCTCTGCCCTTGGTTGCCTTGCTACTGCTTGGGGCACTGCAGCTCTTGGAGCTCGAGTGGGATACTTTCGCGCTGCGCCTTTGGCGACTTTTGAGGACGAAGAACCCATGTCGAATTGACAATTGAGGTATATTAACAAATATGAGAAGGCAAAGAGTTGGCAATACAAAAAATGGGCGTCGGCGAGAGAATGGAGGGTCTCGCGTTAATTAAGGTAAGGTGAAAAACAAAAGTGGCGACGGTTAACAAAGGGCATCTTTTTTGGATGATGCTATCTACGTCGGTGCGCAATTCTTCCGTAATCATCAGTCATGACTACTTGATTCGACAACGACTACTAATTCATCAGCAAATTAAACATTATTATTAGTGGCTGTAGAAACACGTCCTTGTTTCCAATTCTAAGAAATGCTAAACTAAAACTGTCTCGATAGAAATGCATCAAAACTCAAAATCAAAGTAAGTCCATCTTGAGGACCAGACCAGTTAAAAACGCGTGACCGTTCATATAGAGACACACAAACCAAGACCCTGAGGGTCACATCGATCTAAACACAATCCTTTATTCCTTACTCCGTACGCCACACGTGCTTCATTCATATGAGCCACAGAGTACTGAACAGACTCAAGCACAAGTCTAAATTGAATGTGGCCAACTTTAGGGACCCATACGTCCTTCGCTCTCAGGACGTTCTTCGCTCTGTTCATACATCTTAGTAAGTTTTGTGTTGTTTACCACCAGAAAGGATCATGACCAGTCTTGAGCCCGGGGTGGATCGGGTTGGTGTCCTGCTGAGTTCGCACTGGATGTTGTCTCATTCCCTGGTCTTCTGACGGCGGTCCAGACGAGAAATGCGGCTCTTTGAACGTCCACTCAGGAGGTATAGCCTTTCCATTCTCATCAGCCATCCAAACTAGGGCTCCGTTTGAGAGAGCGACAGGCTTGCCTGTCATGCTGGACCCATCTTGAGCCTTTATAGACGCTCCTGTCATGATGTGGTGCCAATAATTTTCACCATTTGGGGCAGTACAGGCTCGTGCAAATTTAATGAGACTTCCAGTTGCCTTATGTACGTCACATAAGCAATGGCCAACCTGGTATGGACCAGAAACACCGTTGAATGCCAGATGACGAGCTATGGCCATCTGATGGAGGAAGTATTTCTCCCCATCGAGCATCTCAGAAGGCTGTGGAGGTTTGGGGCAAGTGGAAACCAAAGCCGGATCGAATTGGGGAATCAGTCTGCTAAGGTTAGGGGCTTGGGCAACTTGATAGTAAGGAGTCGGGTCACTTCGGCTGCTTGGGGTTGAGTTGCCTCCCTTAGCAGTGGCAATGTTTGAACCATTGCCCTGAGGGTTTCTAGAGCGCTTCTGCTGCTTGGCGGGCTGTTTGGGCCGATGGGAAGGCTTGGAGATTCCTGAGCCATATCGAGGTCCGAGTGGGTTTCTTTTTGTCAGTTTCGAAGCTCTTGGCTGAGTAGTTTTCATATTACTTTGGCGATGCTGAACGGTATTCTGCCCCTGCACTGAGTCGCTCCGTTGGTTTCCCCAAGGAGTGGAATTCAAGACATTGTAAACCTGTTCTAGATTATACATGGGGGCGGAAGGCTTGCTCGTTGCTTGAATGGGATTCGAAAGCGCTGTAAGATCATATTTCGGGCCGTCCTCGTTTGGCTGAAAAGCAGCAAAATGACTCCCTCGCGCCATCTGCGCTGTGGTATGACGGGGAGCCACGGTGATGCAGTCTTGAATATTTTGTGAGGACGGGCTATATGTTCCTACTGCTGAATTTGTCAGTCTTGAATCCAGGCCAAAGTGAGAGTAACATGAAAAGAGGCGCGTACCCTAAGGAGCATTGCTACCTCTGGTGATGGCCAAATCCTCGACTTCTTCGATCAAGGTGCCGCACTCCTTCTAGAGACATCGTCAGTGTCTTTCTTCGCAGGCTCAATTATCGCTTTGCCATACTCACCACGTTCGACTCAGTTGACATCATTTCACAATCGGGTTGCGCATGATGAGGCTCGGTTGGGAGGCGACATGCCATGTCCTTGAAGTCGTTGGTAGGAGGTGATTGCAAAGAGTTGCGAACCACCTGAGGCTCTCCGGGTGTGGGGGTGTTACTCATTTTGAGTTCTTGTGTCTGCTGCGAGGATGCTTTAAGGATGTGTTGGCTGATCCGTGATAGGTGATAAAAATTAAGGTTGAAGTTGATGGTCTTGACACGAAACCCACAACCGGAACAAGAGGATGAACGGTGAAGAAGCGCAGAGGGGCCTGTAAAAAGGCGAAGATTCATATATCTCCGCAGTTTCGTTTGTTTACCTAGCCCATAATAAGGTGAATGAATACCTAAGGTAGGTATGCGTTGAGTGACAGTACGTTGCAGACAGAGGAGGCTAGCAGTGGCGGCTGAAACGGCTGGCACTGCGAGGGAGATATCCAAGGTGCTCACTCACCCAATGACGTCCATCTACAGGTGCCTAGCAGCTTAACAGGTGACTCCATCTTAGAGGGTCTGCCATATGTTTCGCAGTGATAAGAAAAGGGTCCCAAAAGTGCTTTTTGGCGCATGTTGTTGTTCTTTCAAGTACCTTACCTGTTGATAGATGCTACATCCAAACGATATCGCTACTTCTGTTTCTAAGAAGAGTTTTAAATTTACACCTGCCGTAGGTACCTACTTATTTGAATCTCCAATTGCTCCCGTGGACCTTTCCCCAGATAAAGACATGTTCGTCAAGCAGTTGAGAAGACAATCACGACCCAGTCACCACTTTAGGGCGTTGCCGATACTCCAGATGCAGATGAATATAAGTGTGCTATTTTCTGTCAGAAGACCGGAATATTATTTGAATTCTCTGATTGACTTCCTGTTTCTGAATAATTAGCCAAGGCTTTCTTTCAAGTCTGGCTATTGCCTGGTGTGCATTATTCACCAGCTGATAACGGTTCTATAACGAAAATTTGAGATCCTGATCAATCAAGCGGCTCCATGGTTCGGTGTCCTTTTCCCGGCCTATACTTTCTTTCTCCTTCTTTACTGAATTCTTCGTCTTACCTTGAGTTTGGGAATATTGCTAGAGTTACAGAAAGGGTATCATGACCGAGTCTCAAGTACCCTCGCAAAGACAATTCCACACACTTTCTCTTTTGTTGGTAGATTACCATCAAATAGAGTGCACGAGAAAGCCCTATGGAACTTTTACTATCAGTTTTTAATGGATAGATTTCATTACGTCGAAATAAACAAGTGTTCTTAATAGGCTGAACACGGACAGTTGAACGAGTAACTCCCATGTTCTTCCATGAACAGGGATATAGTGCACAAAAGAACAACTAAGGCACATTGCTACTTCCAAACTCACTACTATTGCCTTCCTACAGGTGAAAAGTCTCTCTAACTTGACTCATAAAAGGATCGAGTGTACTTCCGCCGACTCGAACTCGAGGTTCGATACCTCCTATGGCTGACAACTCGAGCACTGACTCGAAACCAATTTGCGAGACTACAACAAGATTTAGAGCGCCGACTACGTCTTCTCTAAAAATACAGGATACACGGAAAAGACATGTCGCTAATCGTCGCCGTTGCCATTCGGATATTCCGTTTCCGGCTACTCCGCCGCATCAGTATCGGCCCACGGCCAATTACTTAAAGACGCCCTCGAGCACCCAACAAGAACCAACAGTCATCTTGTTATACTTTAGTCAATAGTTCCAGGATAAATCACGATGGCTATCTCCCAAGATAATGCCTCAGAGGCGGCTCATGCTGCTAACATTATCTCAGAATTTGTTGCTCACGAGCAAGTCCGCACTTTGTCAGATCTACACCGTGCACTCTTCGGTTCAGCAACGACCAAAAAGCAGCTGAAGATCCAGCCAAACCAAAATTCCGTGGCTGTGGTAGTCTTATGTGGCTCTGCAATCCTCTCCATAGTCGATACTGTCATCTCACTGGTCGTGAAATTGGTAGAGACACCTGGTAGGTTGTTATTGCTGCGGCAGCGACGGTGAATCTTAACTATTGACTTTCAAGCTGATTCTGAGGCAGGGGATAAACATGTTGTCCTGGTCATATGCGGTGGCATTGGTCACTCAACTCAGTTGCTGTATGACGCTGTAGCTCGGCATCCGAGGTACAATAGCATTGCTTCTCAAGTCCCGGGACAGCCAGAAGCTCGGGTCTTCCAGACCATTATAGAGCAGTTCTTCCACCTTGAGGTTGAAAAGGACGACCCAACCCATGCCCAGAGTGGCCGCACGCAGAGGCTAACAATACTGGTTGAAGATGCCTCAACAAATTGTGCACTCAACGCTGAATACACCAGGATAGTCTTGGATGAGCACGGCTATACATCGCCATATTCTATTGTTGTCGCCCAAGATCCCACAATGTGTCGACGTACAGTTGCTGGCTTTGAGCAAGTGTACTCGGACAAGAAAAACGATGCTCCTGCACTTACCGGCTGGCCTACTTTCGTGCCCCGTGTGGTAACTCAGGACACTATAACTCAAAACCAGGCCAACAGCCTCACTTCTTACTTGCGGTATGACATTGCAATGTGGCATGATAGCCAAATCAATGGTCTCTGGAGCATGGAGCGATTCATGTCTCTCCTCATTGGCGAGATTCCACGAATGAGAGACGATAACGCAGGATACGGGCCACGAGGCAAAGGCTCTATCGCACATATTGATATACCACAATATGTCGAGGATGCATGGAGAGTACTTGGCGATGTGCTTGGGCAGAAGGGGCGTTGATTCACCAGACGTGTGTAGGCTACGTGAACTTCTTGAAGATTAAAACCCTTGACATGTAAAGAGCTGCCTTTTATTTGACCCACGTCCCAGAGCATTAGCCAATATGTATAGTGATGAGGTGTTTTCAGAATAAACACCCGGGCGTTCCACGACCTGCGGTTCTTGTGGTACTTGAATACATTTGAACATAAATTTGAAAGCTTCAAATAAAGCGAAGGGCACGCCACAACAAGCGTGTTGGCCTCATCTCTACCCCTGAGCTGATATGCAATATCCTGAATTCTTGCCACTGAAACGACTGCGATCGAGAATCCATAACAGGATTTCTATCTCTTGCTGTAGAATTCGGCTCTTTGCACGATGGAGAAATAATAGAATTAATGCCAGGTCGTGAGGGTTATAAAAGGTAGCTAGAAGGATAAGCGCACAACCCAGGAGTTAGCGAAGGTAATTATCCTATTGAATGTATTACTTGGGAGCAGAAATACAAGAATGTGCAAATCTCTGTAGTTATGAGAGACGACGATAAAGGCGAGTAAGGGGGGATCTTAGTTGACTCTGCAGTTTTGAATATGATATGAAATACTAACGCATAATTCAATAAGCGCCCTTGTAGCTCAGTGGTAGAGCGTTGCACTTGTAATGCAAAGGTCCATAGTTCAATCCTGTGCGGGGGCATTCGTCTTGTCCTTTTTGCCAATATCACAAATCTCTCCCTACAATGCCAGCTTCTTTTAGTCCAATTGCAAATACCACACCAGCAAGACGCCTTTATAGCTCAGTGGTAGAGCGTTGCACTTGTAATGCAAAGGTCCATAGTTCAATCCTGTGTGGAGGCATGTCCTTTCGTTTTTGTTATCTGACTCTCCCAGTTAGGGTCTTCTATTTTTGCTTATCACGTCTGGGCAGTAGTTCAAACTGTTATTATGTGGCTAGGTATATATCATGGTGGGTAGAAGATATACTGTGGAAAGAAGGAGCTATGTTAATGTTAACAAGTAACACAAGAGTGTTAATTATTGTACACCTAAATGATGTTTGTCTTATTGCTATATAGAGAACTTACTAGATATTCTCTCTAATACCATACTTGACTCGTGATAATATTCTAGTTCGTGCTAAGAATGTAGTCGGCTAGTTTGGGTGATATTGCTTGGACACTTAACCGCTAGATCCTAAGTTGCTCAGTGGAGACCTCAGAGGCGACAAAACAACAGCTTCCTGGATAAACAATTGCGCCTAGTGATTGTAAGGTTGGTCACTGAGGTCTCTAGTAGTTTAGTTCCTCATATCACAATTATCACAATACCTCCCATCCCGCAATAGCACGAGAATTACGTCACCTGAACTTACCCTAAACAAGTAACAGTAATATGAGATGCAATACCACCATTAATTGGCAAGGCCAGTGAACGCCATGGTTCACAAGTTGAGATACGCTTCACTACAACGTCGGAATGACGGAGTACAAGAAATGCCACTCAAGGATCGGGATTCAAACAATGGAAGCATTAACGTGGGTATCATTAAGGTTTTGGTTGAGGATGCGCAAGCAGGTGCCTCGAGTGAAGATAGGACTATTATGATTTAATCGACTCCAGGCCGATCATGTCCTCCGTTTCTTGTTTGGCGGACCGCCTTTCGTCTTCTTTCCTTTACTTTTAGCTGCAGGTGTAGGCACCTCTTCTTCTTGTTCTTCCTCCTCTACTTCTGAGCCACCGACAGATATCACATCGTCGTTAACGCTCTCATCCTCACTATCTTCACCGTCGACAGTAGCACCGAAGGAAGGCTTCCTTGATCGCGCTTCCTCTGTGTCACTACCGAAGCCCTCAAACTCTGACTCTTCATCAGAACCATCAGGGCTCTCTTGCTTGGCCTTCTCAGCGGCTTCAGCTTCTCGTTGGAGTTGTGCCTCGGCAGAAGCATCCTCATCCTCGACTGTCTCTTCTTGCTTTCGCTTCCGAGGCATCTCTCCGAGTCTGCCCTCACGGTTGCCAACCTTGGAGTCCGCTTCACCCTCGGTCTTTGGCGCAGGTGTGAACCAAGGGATCTTGCCTCGCATGAAATCGTTCAAAATCATCTTTGCTACACCATCCAAGTCAGGCTCACCACCACGGAGAAGACGACCAGCCTTGCGAGCCAGAAGCTCAAGGAACTCTGTCGAGTTTGTCCACCCTTTAAGCTCGTATGTCTTCTCCATGTGATGCTGCTTGACACGATTCAGCAACGGCTGAATGTACTGTTCTGGGTGCTCGACCTTCTCAACGCGCACGACACCTCGAAGAACCAAGTCGGTAGGAGAGTCGGTGCTCGAGGGAGGGACGATACCAGGACAGTCAATCAAGTAGATGCGCTTCATCAGGCTGACGTATTGCCAGACTTTGGTCTCTCCGGGAATAGGAGCGACATTGCAGACCTTTTTCTTGAGAAGAGTGTTGATGATGGAAGACTTTCCGGTGTTGGGTCCACCGATCAGTCCAACGGAAATTTGCTTTCGGTCAGAGTGGAGGGAAGAGAATTGTCGAAGTAACTGAATGAGGGAACCCTTTCCGAAAGAGTTTGTGATGCTAGCATGGAAAGCAAGAGTAGGGTACTCTTTAGAAAGAGCTCGAACCCACCCAGCCTATATCGAATTAGCACTTGAAAAAGAAATTGTTGAAAATAAATGCTGAAGAGGAAGAGATGTTTGTGTCATCACTAAGAAGTATGCAATCGATGCCCCGTAATTGGATAATGGCATAGGCAGACTTCAACTCAATCGGACACTTGGCCTGTCTCATGATGGTAACCAAAACGGCACACATCAGCCGAACAACAAAACGTTGACAACAGTCGAGACTGGCGGTTATTCTCCCAATGTTATAACAGACAGGTCCCATGGTACATAAAGGAACAAATCCTGACAAAGAACATTGGGGTATTGGAGAAGAGAATGAAGGTCTTGGAAAAGGGAAGAAAAACTTACTGCTACACTGGTAGGAACCAGGTCACACTTGTTCAGAACAAAGATTAAGTGCTTGTGAGGAGCCTCTTCCTTGAGATACTTCTCAACGCTGAGACATCTTGTTCCGACAGGATCTCGAGCATCGAGTACGTGGATGACCACATCTGAAGAGTCGATAACCTTGTAAAGCTCGTTCCAGATTCGCTTGCTCTGACCCTTATCGAACACAGGCTCAATAGACATAGTAAGAGGCTTGTCGGAGTCGCCAAGAGTCTCGGGGTCGCCAGAGGTACCACTGAGAAGCTTCTGTTGCTCCAGTCGCTCACGGTAGGTATCCATGCTCTTCTCAGTGTCGCCAGCAAGGTCATCCAGACTGCTAACAGCAAGCTTAACTCGCTTGCGTTGCGCCTTGGGACCGAAGACCTCGGCAAAGGGAGACGTCTCGACAGTCATCTTGGCCTTGTGTTGCTTGATACCATTCTCTGTGTCCTTTCCATCTCTAATGAGGCTCATGGGTAGCTTGTTGGACTTGAGGAGCACTTGGTAGGGATCACGGGCCTTCTCATCCATAGCCTCACGGAAGGCGTTGAGGGTGTCTTGAGAGACGACTCGGGTGTTGGTAAACCACTTGCGATTGGGCTCGATTCGGGCATTAGGAATATCGCGCGACTGAAAAGAGGCGGCTTTGACGATCTTTCCCTCAGCGTTTCTCTGCGCCTTGCCCTCCTTGTACATGTTAAGGTGCTTGACCTTCTTCGCATCGCGATAGAAGTTTTCTCCTTTGGTTCTGACATTGTTGAGACCATCACCGCCTTTACCCTGGCGCTCACGCCGGGTGGCCTCCTTCTTTCCAGTACCCATGGAGAAAAAGTTGGCGGAAGCTGGTTGAGGATACTGGCGACAGAGGAAGACAGAGAGAGAGGAAGGAGATGTATAAACCAGAAATTTATTCCTCCAGAACTTTTTTCTCTTAGTAGGAGAAAATAGCCCCACTAACTTCCGGCGGTGGTTGGTGGCGGGGCGCAAAATGCCAGGGGTCTTTGTAACCGGAGCTAGATAATCCGCAAATTTGATCCAACGTCGATTTTCTCAGCCTGGAGACTGATTCAGCAGAAGCCGATTTGACGTCGATTGCGATCCAACTTGAGCCCCTCAGTGCTCAAATCTGGCTGAGGCTCTTGTCAGCATGTCTTTCAGCCTCACAACTTCCTGCCCGAGGGCGGCTGCTCGTCAGTTCCTCGCGGCCTCAAGAGCATTTTCTACTTCGGCTCCTGCTCTTGAACAAGTCCCTCCCGAGTCCCCCTCATATATCCGCTTGCCTACACCACCCCAATCCGAAGAGAAAAGGCTTCCTCGAGTCAGAGGTCATCTTCCCGTGCCTCGAGAGATCTTCCCTCGTATGGATGGGGACCGCAAGATTCGAGCCGATTACATCAAGCAAACCGTTCCTAAGCCGGCCCATAAGCAAAAACCCAAGAACGAGACACAAGAATGGAAGCAAAAGATGGCCAATGCCCGTCGACAGAACCTTGAAACTGGTTTGAAGGAACTTTGGGTGCGAAGGAACCGTCGTGATGCAGCTCAGAATGAGCGTGTGAGCCGCAAATTCTTCGAGAACCACCGGGCAGTCAACGCCCCCGAGCGGGAAGACGATCGCCTCACCCGCAGTACAGTTTTGAGTGCAATGTTGGACACCAAGACAAGACCTGACCCTAAACGCTTTGAACGTGCCGACGTGAGCCGCAGGAAGGTCCAAGCCGTTGAGGAGGCTAAACGCGAAGCTCGTCGTGATGCCTTGATGGAGCTCTACATCAATGCTTCCAAGTTCATCGTCAGTGAGAATGAGCTGAAGACAGAGATTGAGACCATATTTGCCGAGGACTTCTTCCACAAGCAAGGATTCGATATTGGCCGATACGGAGCTGCCCAGAACACATGGGACGTCTGGGGCAAGCCAACATCGATTGGCAACATGTTGGAAACCACAACAGGAGTATCCGCCAAGATTATGGACTTTTACGAGACCGAGTACGACCGCTCCGTCAAGCGACAGAAGAGGATTGCTGAGGAGTTTACTGGTGGAAAGATGGAGTAGATCGTGCCTTTTGCCCTGTAAAAACAACTTTCATCCCATGTATTACTGTAGCCATGACAATATCAAATTATCAAGCGGTTTACCAGGAACTCACGTTTGAGTTTAAAATACACTTAAAACGTGAATCTACATGTAATGTGACTTGATACAATAACCATGAAAGAACGAGAACGTGCCCCTATTCAAACGCCCAGTATGACTCGCGTATGCATGACATACACCTGATGTATATTACCACAGCAAGCAACGATGCCTGCTTCGCCCCTATAACTCTGCAATCTTACACTCTAACCAATGCCTCTATGCTAATTTATCGTCTCTCAACGAGCAAGATATGCATAGCGGCGTAAGATAAGACGATAAAGACCGCGGCAAAAATACCCAAGTTCCTGATGTCAGGCCACATAGCATTATTGTTGAATCCAAAGGAGCTGAGGATAGCTGCGCCGGGGACTGTGATATCAAGACCATACTTGCTGTCAACGAGGGTAAGTTGAAGAACCTCGTTGACAATAAGCGACTCAAATCCGTAGTGGAAAATCGACAGTGTTTGGAGCCACAGAGCGCCTTTTGGAGTTGCATCATGGTTCAGGAGGAAGCCAGCAAAAAGAAGACTGAAAAGCATGACCAGGCTGCCAATCAAGTTCGCGACACCGCCATCCTTGCAGACGATTCCAATGAAGAGACAGACAGCCGCAGCAGCCATGTTGAAAAGCACCAGTACCAAGATAAAGTTGAAGAAGTGTGTTGAATCAGCCACTAAACCGGTCATAGGATAGATGATGGAACCCATGAGAATAGGGGGTATAATTCGAAGAGGGATGATGTCGAACAGTACCTTGGCCACAAAATAAGTAGCTGGCGCATAGTAACCATTGGCACGTTCGCGAACAAAAAGGAGACGTTCGGTGGCAAACACGTTGAGACTCGTGAGTGTACTGAAACCAAACAAGGCAAGGAGGAAGAAAAAGAGACCTAGTCGGTTCTGGAAGCCAGGGATATCGTCTGTAAGGCCATAGAAGAGGTATCCCGAAAAGACGGCGAGCACGATGGCAATCGCGTAGTGAGTTAGCATCAGCATCGGGTTTCGGTACAGATTCTTCCACGTCCTCTCCGACAGAATGATGAACTGCCGTAAATAACCAACACGAGCGTATCCCTTGCCAACAGCACTGACGTGAACATTCGGCCCCGCAGCAGTGTAGCCATTCGCATTGGATCCATTGGCATCTTGCGCGATATGAATGGCTTGCTGAATCTCATCGTGGGTTGAGGAAGCAATCTCCGAGTGAATGAATGCCCTTGTCATGATATCAAGATCCGTACCAGTGGCCGCCGCTGGAGGCAAATCATGAGGATCTTCCAATAGCGTGGCGGTGGTATAATCAACGGGGTTCTGGTGAAGACGGTAGGCGCCGTTGTCTTCACCTCCAGCATCTGAGGAGGCAGCAGTGTCGATCGTCTTTCTGCGTGTGAAGAGCTCACGATCTTGGCGAACCTTGACTGAGTCTCTACGGCGATTTTGAGGCCGGCTCGAGCTGGCATCGTCATCTCCCGAAGTGGTACCTGATATACTCGCCACAGACTTGATGGCACGGGTGCTGCTAGGGCCGACGCTGTTATTATCAAGGCCAACGCTACCATTATCAACAGACGGAGTGCTGCCAGCGTGCATAGTAAGATCCACAAGATAATCCGCAATATTGAAACCAGGGGGGCATTCATAACCGATTCCGTCAAAGTAACTCTGACATTGGCTGAAAGGGCCAGAGTAGACGGTGCGTCCCTGTGCTAAAAGCACAAGCCGGTCAAAGAGTGCCACAATGTTGGATCGAGGCTGGTGAATTGTGAAAATGACGGTTCGCTTGTAGCTTTTCGCAAGAGTGACGAGGCACTCGATCACATTGTAAGCGTTGTATGCATCGAGGCCACTGGTAGGTTCATCGAGGAAGAGAATCGAAGGGCTGGTGACCAATTCACAAGCAATTCCTACACGTCGCTTTTCGCCACCTGAGATACCACGTCCTTTCCCTTCTTCGGAACCGATCAGAGAGTCGCGAATGTGGTGAATACCAAGTTCCTTTTCGACCTCAACCACACGTTGTTCCTTGGCGGCACGGCCCATGTCGCGAGGAAGCCGAAGTAGAGCACTGTTGAGAATGGTCTCGTGAACAGTAAGGGTAGGGAGCATGGTGTCCTCCTGATCCACAAATCCAACGACGTTTTTGTAATCGGCATCATTGACCTTCTCGCCGTTGACGTAAAAGTTGCCGTGAACTTGTCCACGCTTGTTCTTTCGTGCAAGGATATCAAGAAACGTTGTCTTTCCTGCGCCAGACGCACCCATGATGGCGGTGACCTCTCCAGGCTTGCAAATACCACGAATTCCAGTAAGAATCTGCTTTCCATTCAGAGAGTACGCGACATCTTCGAAATAGAGTGAGGCGGGTTTGTGGTCGGTCATCAGTTTCGTGCTCTCATCATCCGAGTCCTCCAAACGGATAGCACCATAGCTCAACTTGCGCCTGGAAAGATACCATGTCAAGATGATAACAGCAACCAAGAAGAGAGAGCATCCTGCGATCACGCCGGCAATCAGAGGTGTGTTGATTTTCTTCACGGGCCGCTTATATCCTGGAACCTCTGTCTCGTAGAGACATTCGCCGGCATGGCAGTTGAGGAGAATACTAGAATCACCAATCAAAGCAAGAATCAACGCGTCCATCTCGGGTTCTCTGAAAGCGCAATCATGTGTACCACCATGCTTCTGAGTACATTCGAATCGTCCCGGTCCTTGAATAGATTGGTCAAGAAAGTCCGTGAGATCGATGGACCCGTCCTTTCCACAAAGCATTCGATCAGGAATACAACTGCAGCTAATCTTGTTGCATTTGTAGGAAGTGGTATTCTTCTCTTCCTCCCAGTCGGCGCTGGAATCACATTCGGAGAGATGGCAGTAGAACGATTCGATAGCATCAACCCAGACTTTGCATTGAGGTTAGCAACGTGCGAAAGGGAGAAGGGGGTTAGACAAACACTGGAAATCGCAAGTCTGATCCTCTTGTTTGCAGGTAAATGTGACTTCTGGGCGCTGTTTTCCAAGCAAAGACGTGATCTTCTGGTTGGTGACATCGCAGATCTGGTAGTTGTGGTTCACAACTTCGCCGTTCTGGTAGCAGACACCGCCTTCGCCGGTTTCCATGAGTGCGTTGCAGGCTTTATTGTTGGTGCAGACGTTGCAATTGATACCGGTCCAGCCCTCGTCGCAATGGCATGATGCACCAGATCGCATTGGGCGATCCTTGCCCTTGGGGAGAGAGCCACACACTAATAGAATGATCAGTCGAGTTATTCTGACGATAATGGGAGGAGATCGGACGTGGCTCGAGGCAGTCATCACCGCCAAATCCCTCAGGACAATCGCATTTTCCATTGAACTCGTTACAACCAGCGTACTGGGCGCATGTGTGTGCAGGGAGGAGACAGTTAAAGCTGTAAAAGTATCAGTATGGTCAATGCAATTTCGTTGGGTATAATAATCGCATTGACGTACCAAGGAGGACACCCATCTGGGCGGTCACCCATGAGAGCTAACTGTGCCCGTAATTGATCGGCCTGGGAGTATGTTGAGTTCTGGGAAGCCATGGACAGGCCAGGCGAAAGAGCCGCAGCTCCCAGTAGGAGGCTCCTCAGCGTTGAAGGAGACATAACCGCAGCGACGGGAATTCGGTACAGTTTGGTGATGGAACAATGTTGATGCTGGAAGCTGGTTTGTCGAAAGAGGAACGACGGTCATGAGTGCGACCAGGATAAGCTGTTTCACCGAGGAGTGGCGCCCCGCGTTCCATTTAGGCAGGTACTGTAGACGTGCAGCTGGCGCAAGGGTAAATTATGAGTGGTTGGCATAGCCGCTAAATATGGGTCTCATGACTTGATAGATCTATCAGGCTGTCGAAACCAGCATATGAAGAGATATGACAGCTTCACGTCCAGCCAGAATCGGCCAATGGCAATTATTGTCTTGCCCATGGGTCGAATGTTTCTGCTAGCGAGCTTCTCATTCCCGTATCGGACCCAGTTACAGTTGTCAGGAGGGTATTCTATGCGCTGACACTCATAATCGTTTCAGATCTCTAGAGTTCCGACGTCACTAAGTCAACGTAAAAGATAACTCTAACTGTCTTATCTGAACAAAGCTCATGACCACGACTGAATACTCCATGATTCACCATCAGTAAAAACCAGCCCAAGGTTTCATGTGGCCTACTCTCCAGTTCCCCCAGTTTATGAATACTTAGAACGGCTTGCAATTGTCCGCTTAGCAGATTTCGCTACTCTAGGCTTTCCTCTAGGCTTTCCTCTTTACCCGATAGCGTATTTTTATTTCAATCATATTCTGCTTTATGGGTTGGCCTCTATATACAGTCCCAAGGCAGTGAATATTTGTGTTACAATAGATCTGGAATCGCAGTTGATGGATGTAGAGTAGTACCAGTTCTACACCGCTAAGTGTAAGGTTGCCAAATGGTTCTTCCGTTTTGGACAGGATTGCTGACATAGTACACAACACTCATGCTAATAGCGATACACATCATGCAACGTGCAATTTTAGATTGACTGGTCTCTTTTTAACAAGAACTTGATAGTTCGAAACGTGCGATGCAGCAGCGAAATGAATTTGTCCCATGACACCAAACCGTGATTTGAGGTACGGGCTGCCTCAATTAGCGCTACTTGCTGCGTAATATATCTTGCTGTTGGAATACAAAGATTATAGGGCTGTTAGTAGAATTGCAATATGAATAACAACAGTAATTGGACTTGCTGTATGAATGATACCTACGGTATGGTGAAAGCTACCCTGTGGCTGATTAGCGGTGTTATCCCCAGATTTTACCCCTGTCGCTCACGATCAAGCCTTGTGGGGAAGCTCAACCAGCTTATCATCATGACCAGCAACCAATGCTTCTAGTTCATGATCGCGCTCCACAAACGCTACAGCCATTCATAGAGCCCGAGGACTGTAATCCGTAAATAATTGCACAAATAGAGGAGTTTGAGCCGTACTATTACCTAACTCGACAATGTAAAAGGCGTTCAAGACGTCGAAAGGCGCTTGAAGTTGGAAGGGCGTGTTAAGGTGGAGCTTATTAGATCCACCATCTATCAACTCAGTATCATATTTAAAGTCCAACACCGCAAACAATTACCATCCCAAGATCGGAATACGACTATTTCGCAGAGCAAAACCTAATCGGGCCCTCATCGCCATGGTTCGAATTGCACCTTTCGCTGTTGAGCAATGGATGGACGAGTATGAGACAACTCCTGGGATCCTCAACGTCGCTGAGACGTGTGCTGCGTCTATATCCATCGACGACTTGGTCGGCATGTGTAAAGACGTGAAAGCGCCAGGGCCCATTGACACAAGCCTCAAACTCACATACGGCCCTATTCCCGGTTCCTATGCACTGAGAGAGAGCATTGCTGCCCAATACAGCACCGAGGACACGAAACTTACTGCAGAGAATATTGTTGTTACCCAAGGTGCGATCGGTGCTAACTTTCTGGCTCTCTATAGCCTTGTTGGACCTGAAGATCATGTCATCTGTGTCTATCCTACCTACCAGCAGCTATATGAAGTTCCTCGCAGTATTGGTGCTCAAGTCACATTATGGAAACTGAGGGAAGAAGAGCGCTTCGTTCCCAACGTGGATGAGTTGGCCAACCTTATCCAGAAGAACACAAAGGTGAGAATTTTCAATTTGTGCAAACAGATTTTACTTACAGTTTTTCTAGATGATTATAATCAACAACCCCAACAACCCTACTGGTGTACCTATTCACAACAGTGTGTTAGAGCAAATTGCTCAAATAGCAAAGGAGAAAGGCATCATCCTCTTCTCGGACGAGGTTTATCGCCCACTCTTTCATGGCGGGGCCTCCGGTCAAATCGAAATACCGTGGCCGGCTACAACATTGGGCTATGATAAGACCATCACAACAGGATCTATGTCAAAAGGATATGCTTTGGCTGGAATTCGGGTCGGCTGGATCGCCAGCAACGACAAGTCCATTATTTCGACCATCATGGCCGCACGGGACTACACCACCATCAGTGTTTCTCAAATAGATGACCAGGTCGCGAGATACGCCTTATCACCAGCAGTTCTCCCTTCACTGGTTGATCGCAACCTGACCCTGGCGAGAACTAATGCGAAATTGGTGAAAGAGTTCATTGAGCGTTACAGTACCATCTGCTCTTGGGTCGAACCCACAGCCGGTACGGTAGCGTTCGTTCGTTTCCGCAAGAATGCTCAACCCGTAAATGATGTTGACTTCTGCTTGGACTTATTGAGGCAGAACAATGTCTTGTTTGTGGCAGGCTCGAAATGCTTCGGGAATGACGAGGACTTCAAGGGTTATATAAGAATGGGCTATGTCTGTGAGATACATGTTCTAGTCGAGGGATTAAAGCGATTGGGTGCTTATATCGAGTCAAACCTACTATAGGTAACGCAATTGACCACACTGAATCTCGCATTTTGGTCATATCGAACCACATTAGATATGTAGTGTGACCCAGAGCTGCACAGATCAGCGGCGTTTGTATGTCAAGTCAGCCAGGGCGGCGTCGTCAGCTGGGAGTACTCAACGGGTTGTGCAAAACTGCAAATGCTCGGACGGCTACACGGAAAGTGGGAGAATGCAAGTGTTGATTGCTACACGACAGGAGACAAGGGTTGAATCCAACGATTTGACTGACAGGTCGCCCATTTGTTTTCAAAATGTTAATTGATCTGCCAGGTACAGTCTCTAGGTTTGCACTCTAATTCAATAGCGATGATGATCACTTCTTGGCAACTATGTTTGGTTTGTGACATGTACAAATCTCGTCTTATTCTGAAATACCAAGAGTTCGAAGAGTTTGATGGTGGCAATTTTCAAGTCGGTAATTACAAGACGCCGTGATAACCGTACCTTGCTCCAAGAAGCAAGGTACAAAGTCAATTCAATTACAAGTGAGATAGGGCCGCAGAGATTTGTTTGACGCTGACTTGACGGATGATGTTAGCTTCCGATCGTATGGAACTGACAAAACAATTAATTAGCACCGGGCTTCGTAAGCCTCAAACAACTTAGGTACCTAGTACCCGCCCACCTAGCGCCATAATCCATCCATCATATGGACGGATTTGCAGCTGACAGGTGACAGAAAACGCGAGACAGAAACGGCCATCAGCACGGGACATTACGTCTCTTGTTTTATTGCCCTAGGCCATCGAGACGCTGACGACTCACCCTTTTTAGCGCAAGGGTCAACGAGACATCTTGGCGCTACAGCGTGCACGCACTCAAGAGTTGAGAGGCAAGTTCCCGAGTTGGTAATAGTCAGTGATCCAAGTGGGAAAGTCCCGACTCTTGTCTGGTCTGGTACTGGTGTGGTCGTTGTTCGTTACCAAGCTTGCGTGGCCCCCCCGTGCCGTTTCTTCCACTTCATCCATCATTTCTCCTGTCAATCGACAATCTTTCGCTCATTGTTAACCCTGATTCGTTCCTTCGTTTGCATTTCTATCCCTGTTCTTTTTATATTCTCCAGAATCCCCCTCCTCTAGGTATTCATTCCCCCCGTCCATTTAGTTGCAGCTGTCCTATGCTCCACCACATCCGTCCTATCTTTGGGTCTTTTACACTGGGCTGTCTTTCTTTAGCTGGCGTTTCTTGCGACATCCTGCTGTATCCTATGTCCTAGTGCAACCGACCTATCTGTTAAGCGCTTCTCTGCACGACCTCGCCCTTTAAGCAAACTGAGACCTATCAACTCAACCTAGCTCTCAAATATTTTACTCTTCCACCTATTGTTCATACATTAAAGGCATTTGCCATTGTACAGTACGCATATTATATATCGGTTGGCTGGCTCCGCGCCTATTCACCTTATGGAGGAGGGTGGCGTTACTCCGTTCAACGCCATTCCTGAACTCAACTCTCTCTGGCCTTTGCCTGCCTAACCCTCGTGGCTGCAATGAAGTCGTCCCTCGTGGGTGCTTCGCTGGTTTCGACATTGGGTCTTGTGCAAGCCCAAACCATCCAGTGGAACATCGAGGGCCGCCATCCTCAACCACACTTGGCACGCCGCGCCAAAACGACTTATGAAGAAGTCATAAGTAATGATAGATCTGAGGGAGGCTACTTTACAGATGTCACCATCGGCAACCCACCTCAGAACATCACCCTTCAACTTGATACAGGAAGCAGTGATGTCTGGGTTCCCTGGAAGTGCGCAGATATCTGCCAAGATGATGACAATGGCAAAAGTGGATGCCCTCTTGGAAGCTGTAAGACGATACTCTGGAACAATTGTCATATTTAGCCACTGACAATTCCAACAGTTGACCCCGACAAGTCAAAGACACTCAAACACGTCGCGCCCGGAATGTTCGGCATCACCTTTGTAGATGACAGCTATGTCAAGGGCGATTATTTTGAGGATCACTTTGAGCTAGATGGCGCAGTCATTAATAACCTCACCATGGGACTGGCTATTAAGACTAACATCTCATACGGGCTGATTGGTGTTGGCTATGCTAAAAATGAGGCATCGGGCAGCACAACGGATGTTATTTACCCAAACCTTCCGGTTGCGATGTATCAAGCAGGCTATATCAACACTATCGCTTACAGTGTATGGCTCAATGACCTCGATGCCAAAGCCGGTAGCATTCTGTTTGGGGGAGTAGACACAGCAAAATACGTCGGCGATATGCACCGGATCGATATCCAAAAAATCGACGGCCATTACTACCACTTCGTCGTGGCCTTGACCTCGCTGGTCGCCACTAGCTCCAGCGGCAGCGACATTCTCACGTCCCATTCTTTTCCGATCCAGGCAGTCCTCGATTCTGGAACCACGCTGAGCTACCTCCCTCAAGATTTGGCCCATGAGATATGGGAAGAAGTCGGTGCTGTCTGGTCGCCGCACTACGGAGTTGCTGTTCTCCCCTGCGCATACGGTAGGAACCAAGGAAATTTCACCTTTGGATTTGCTGGTCCCAACGGTCCTAGCATCAGTGTAGGGATGGATGAGCTCGTTCTATCCATGACCAGCAATTCGGCCAATATGCCAGTTTTTGAATCAGGCGCGTACAAGGGCGAGAGCATATGTACCTTTGGTATCCAGAACGATACTAACGATCTATATCTCCTTGGCAACACTTTTCTTCGCTCCGCCTATGTCGTTTATGATCTGGTCAACAACGAAATTGGAATCGCTGCTACTGATTTCAATTCAACGAAAAGTAAACGGGTCGCATTTAAGAGTTATGGAGCCACCATCCCATCAGCAACGGCAGTAAGCAATCAGCACAAAGCAACCGAGAAACCGACAGTTCCAGGTCACAACTTCACTGCTGCTGAAGGATTTCAAGAATCGGATTCAAATGGAGATGATAACAACGCAGGATCATTGCTCACGCCTCCTGCAACAACACCCTTGGCGCTGGCCGTTACCACTATGAGCTTCATGCTCCTGGGTGGAGGTATTTTTTCGAATATTTTTTGATGAGGACGTCCTAAGGAGTTTTGGCTGCATGGCACAAGTCATCTGTTTCAAAGGCTAACGGGTTCATGACGCTGGCGTTGTACAAGGGTTATATTGACATGGGCTGATTTTGGCGTTTAACGGCCGGACGGAGCCGTCGGTAATGAGGATACAAAAAGGGCGCAATGGTGATGAGACTACATACATGATACCAGTAAAAGAATGGCATACCAAGCCTAAAAGAACACTTAAAAATACAAATGTTAATAACACTTATATTTGCCCAAAATACCTTTTTGCCTAAGGAATAATGAGATTCAACGACTTGGACCCAGCGGATTGGCAGCCCAGGCTTCGTAATCAATATTTAGAGTCATTAGTGAAGTTGAGGCATGAGTTTGAGAATAATCAAAGTTTCGAATAGTATTCAAATATTTTCTACTCTAAGGATATCTCTTATGGGCGGAGGTCAATTTTGTGCTCCATTCCACGCGGGGCAGGCGTTTGACTGAGGCGTCAGCACCCAAGTTACAGGGGCCCTGAATGGCCATTGATGGCGGGAATTAAGCGCTGAGCGAATCAAAGCTTTGTACGGTAGTGGCGCGACGCCTCCGTCCTGCTAATCCCGACACCAAAGAAAAATGTTTCCAATGGAGCGTCGATCATTGGCAACCCTCTCCTCAACTTCTTCGCTGAAGTCCAAGATTGCAAGATGAGGGCAACATGGGCTGCCAGATGGCTCAATTGCCGTCTGCTACTTGGCACCCAGCAGCCAAGCTGTGGTAGCCATTCTTTTACTATATCAGCTGCTGCTCCCGCCTGGGAGAGTCGACGAGCCTTCAGCCAGACCAAGCGAACTTGCAGTGCTGCGCAGGAAGCGTGAGTCTTCAATTGACCCCCTCGCCTGGACACATTGCTCATACATACCATACACAGTCTCAAGAAAGCCCAAGAAGACGCTGCTAGCTTGACACCCGAATATGTCGCCGCCAACATGTCCTCTGAGGAGGCCAAGCGCCTGTCTCGAGTCCGCAACATCGGTATCGCTGTATGATCATGACACCATCGCCGTGTCGCCCCCTCTGCTAATAAGGACTTAACAGGCCCATATCGACAGTGGAAAGACAACCGTCAGTGAACGAGTTCTGTTTTACACCGGCCGAATCAATTCGATCCACGAGGTTCGAGGAAAGGATTCTGTCGGTGCTAAGATGGACTCTATGGAACTCGAAAGGGAAAAAGGCATCACTATCCAGTCTGCGGCTACTTTCGCGGACTGGAAGAAAATGGAAAACGGCAAAGAGGAAACCTACCACTTCAACCTAATTGACACACCCGGTCACATTGATTTCACCATCGAAGTCGAGCGAGCTCTGAGAGTCCTCGACGGTGCTGTCATGATTCTGTGCGCTGTTTCTGGCGTCCAGTCTCAGACTATCACCGTCGACCGTCAAATGAAGCGTTACAATGTCCCCCGAATCTCTTTCGTCAACAAAATGGATCGCATGGGTGCCAACCCCTGGAAGGCAGTCGAACAGATCAACACGAAACTCAAGATTCCTGCCGCCGCTATCCAGATTCCCATTGGTGCCGAAGACGAATTCTTAGGCGTTGTCGATCTTATCAACATGCAGGCTATATACTTCGAGGGTCCCCGTGGTACCAAGGTTCGCGTTACCGACCAGATTCCCGGTCCTCTCCAGGAACTTGCCAAGGAGAAGCGCCAGGCCCTAATCGAGAAGCTTGCTGATGTCGACGACGAAATTGCCGAACTATACCTTGAGGAGCAGGAACCTACCAACCTTCAGATCAAGGCTGCTATCCGACGTGCCACTATTGCGCGAACTTTCACTCCTGTCATGATGGGTTCCGCTCTTGCTGACAAGGGTGTTCAGCCTATGCTGGACGCTGTCTGCGACTACCTCCCTAACCCCTCGGAGATTGAGAACACTGGTCTGGACAAGTCCCAAGGCGAGAAGACTGTTAAATTGGTTCCCTACGACTCTCTTCCCTTCGTTGGTCTTGCTTTCAAGCTTGAGGAGAACAACTATGGCCAACTCACCTACATTCGCGTCTACCAGGGCAAGCTGAGCAAGGGTACCTACCTGTTCAATTCTCGAACTGACAAGAAGGTTCGAATTCCCCGTATCGTCCGCATGCACTCCAATGAAATGGAAGATGTCTCCGAGGTTGGTGCTGGTGAGATCTGCGCTGTCTTTGGCGTCGACTGTGCCTCTGGTGATACCTTCACTGACGGTGGTCTCCCCTATACCATGTCTTCCATGTTTGTTCCCGATGCTGTCATGTCTCTTTCAATCAAGCCCAAGCGAACTGGCGATGCCGACAACTTCAGTAAGGCCATGAACCGATTCCAGCGTGAAGATCCTACTTTCCGTGTCCACGTGGACCCCGAGAGTGAGGAGACTATCATTTCTGGTATGGGTGAACTGCATCTGGAGGTCTACGTCGAGCGTCTTCGACGTGAGTACAAGACCGAGTGTGTCACTGGTCAGCCCCGCGTTGCCTACCGAGAGACCATTGCCCGACGTGCCGACTATGACTACCTGCTGAAGCGACAGAGTGGTGGTCCTGGTGACTTTGCCCGTGTTGCTGGATGGATCGAGCCCAACGACAAGCCCGATGAGAACCACTACGAGAGTCAGGTTGTTGGTGGTCATATTCCCGATAAGTTCCTCTCTGCTTGTGCCAAGGGTTTCGATGTTGTCTGTGAGAAGGGTCCTCTCCTGGGCCACAAAGTTATCGGTGCCAAGATGGTTGTCAATGATGGTGCCACTCACGTTACCGATTCTTCCGATTACGCTTTCAACTTGGCCACTCAGATGGCTTTCAAGAAGGCTTTCCCCGATGCTGGTGGTCAGGTCCTTGAGCCTCTCATGAAGACCACCATCACTGCCCCCAACGAGTTCCAGGGTAACATTCTTATGCTTATGAATAAGCGTAACGCGACCATTCACGATACCGATATTGGTAGCGAGGACTTCACTCTTGTCTGTGACTGCAGTCTGAACGCCATGTTCGGCTTCAGCTCTCAGCTCCGTGCTGCCACTCAGGGCAAGGGCGAGTTCAGCATGGAGTTCAGCCACTACGCTCCTGCTCCTCCTCATCTTCAGTATGTGTCTCTTATTTATAAAAGAATAATTACTAACAACTGTATAGAAAGGAACTGGTCGCCAAGTACCAGGCTGAGCTGGAGGCTAAGCGAACCAAATAAGCTACAGGCTGGAATTGAAGACATATTATGGCCAAACATCAGTGATGTGATGGCTAAGGCGCAGACCTTCCCGTCCGTGCTATTGTAAAACACATATGAATTGGTGCACAATCTTGTAATATAATGTCATGCAAAAAAGCTCCTTGGAAAGGACTTAGAAGTCGACGATGCATAAATGAATTGTAGAAACTGGGTTGGGCGCCTCTATTGGCAGAGGTTTTTAGAACAGGTGGATAAAGAAATCGTATACAATATACAATCCTCTCTAGACAATTGATCGGTTGCATTGTCACATGAATTTTTAGGCTATTCAAATACTAGTTGCATTGTTACATGATCATACAGCATGGGATATCTGATCTAGCTACCAACTTTTGATATTATATACTTTATATAATTTACAGGCGTCGGAGAATATCAGCGACAACCTCCTCAGTAGTAGCCTTACCACCCAGGTCGGGGCTAAGAAGCTTGCCCTCCTCAAGGTTACCATCAACAGCAGCGTAGATCTTGGCAGCAGCCTCCTCCTCGTTAAGAAACTCAAGCATCAGAGCAGTGGATCGGAGAGTAGCAATGGGGTTGGCGATGTTCTGGCCCTGAATATCGGGAGCACTGCCGTGGCAAGGCTCACCAATAGCGAAGCCCTCACCAACATTGGCGCTGGGAACAAGACCCAAGCTGCCGACAAGAGCAGCAGCACCATCGGAGAGAATGTCACCGTACAGGTTAGGAGCGACAATGACGTCGTAGTCCTCGGGCTGGCGGAAGAGCTTGTAAACCATAGAGTCGACAATCTGCTCCTCGACGGCAACAGAGGAGAACTTGGGGTCGGCAAGGGCCTTCTTGGAGGTGGCTCGGAAGAGACCGTCGGTCTGGGAGAGAACGTTGGATTTGTGGGTGATGGTGACGAGAGGAGACTTGTGGATGCTGGAAGCACCGGTATCACGGATCTTCTGGCGACGCAGAGCAATGTCACCAGCCATGGTAGCAATGCGGAACGAAGCCTTCTCGGAAATGCGCTTAATAGCCTCGGCAACTTTGCCCTCAGGAGTATCATGGGTCTGTTCCTGCTTGACATACAGATCCTCAGTGTTCTCGCGGACAATGACCATGTCGATAGGCTTAGCAGCAGTCATGACGGTCTTGACAGGACGGACGTTGGCGTAGAGATCAAGCTTCTTTCGCAGAGCGACAATGGGCGATGAGTAGCCCTTGACGGCCTGTGTAGGCGAGCTCACGGCTCCGAAAAGCGCACCATCGCACTCGTGCTTGAGAACCTCGACAGTCTTGTCGGGGAGCGCAGCACCGGTTTGCTCAAAGGTCTCGAAGCCAGCCTTGAGGTCGACAAAGTCGAACTTGAGGCCCAGAGAGGCGGGAAGAGCTTCGAGGATGCGGCGGCCGGCGGGAATGACCTCCTTGCCGATACCGTCACCGGGGATGAGGCCTGTGAGTTAACATATTAGCTAGAGATTGTATCGAGTCGGCGGAGGCATATCGTACCGATTCTGAGGGTGCGGAAAGACATGGTGGGCGTAATTGGAGTTGAGAAGAAGTTCAAGTTCTTTCGTCCGAAGATCGGAACGGGTAAGAAATGTGGTTGATTTTTGACATCGGGTAAAGAGTGGCCTGGCCGACGGCGCCAAGCATACAAACTTTATGTTGACTGCAACGACATTGATAGTGATAGTTGTATTGACTTTATTTATTTAGATATTCTCATTGATTTGATTCCATATTTAGATCTGCATTTTGAATATGTCTATATCTGAGCATGTCTGATCAATATTTGTTTGTCGCTGTCTCGCCTGGGGCCTCCATTGAAGGCCGATACTCGGCTTTTCATCACTGATATCGATAAAGAGTCATGCCAGCAACAAGATCTAACCTCCGTTCTCATACGACGTGAGCGCATAACGAATGCTCCAACGAAAGAGTCCTTGGATGTCAATGGTCCACTGAAGATGATTTACCTGGAACGAGAGGTTCGATCGGAGGATGTGGGGAGAGCAATATGAGACAGAGCCGACCCCACACAAGCTCATGCGTTCCAACGTCAATATCAAAGCTTTCAAGACTCAACTGTAAAGATTTAGGTTGTATGGAATAATATTATTGGATAATATGGTAGTATAGCCGCGGGTCAGCCGAAGGAATAACTTCACAACCGAGACAACGTGGTAGAAGCGGAGTCGTGGGACGGGATGAATTAAAATAGGGGTAATTGTATGAATTAATGAATGTGATGGGGACGTATTCGTTCGTAGTATGAATTTAGTGTGCGGTCGGTCCGTCCCATGTCGGGGTTGATCTTGCGTGTTCATTTCAATTGATTCGAACCCTTCATCGCATTCGATATGTCGTTTACAACTCTTCGCTCGAGCACTGGCTGACTTGACGGACAACGCTGCATCATAATCATGTTGTAAATGTATCAGCCTAGGAACAGCTAGCCATATAATACCCCCTTATGGTTTCAAGTCTTCAAGCGCCTTCGAGCCTTCGAGGACACTTATTGGCTTGTCAGATGAGATTAATCACAGTCGCTGTGCCGGCAACAACGGGCGAACTCTCATCATGATGTTAATTTACTTTGTCCCTGGCTAAGCCTGATGTGAACGAGATCCATTCAGTGCCTCATTTCGACTGGATCCTTGTCTGAGCACCGTCCATACCTGGCTCCATCCAATCCAGTCTATTGCTTCGTTAGTCGATGTCACCGAGCAACTGACTTGGTACCAGAGTAACTTGACTTTTAGACACGAAGAATCAAGAGAAAAATCTTAGATGATGACTCGAGATAACGTCAAGTTGCTGAGTGAGCAATAGTCAACGTTTCGTGTGGAATGATTTGGTTGGTTGCCGAGCTTCAGGAGTTGCCTAAACACCATCTCGATATTGTAGTACACAAGTGATGTTTGAAGAATTACCTTACCTTCCTTGTGGTCTGTCCAACTCTTGTAGGTACCGACTGTCCTGTGATCACAGCCCCTATTATTCTGCAACAGCCCAACGTACCAGAGGCGATTCTCTGCGGGTTGCCAGTCCCTCCACCATCCGCCTCCACCAACTGAATTAATTTAGCCCATGAGCTACATACACTGGAAAGTATTCAATCAGCGCTGAAACGACTACTGAAATACCTCACTAGGCCAGCTCCAGCAAGTACCCCTTGTTTGACGGCTCGCCCCTCAATCCACTAACGGCCTGTGCCTGACCTGAGGAGCCCTGTCGTATCTGTCTGATGTACCTCAGGGAGCAAGGTACAGGTACCCTGCCTCCTGTATGTACGACTGGACTGGATGCCGCTCATAACCAGCCAGACAACACCTCGTCCCATCTTGTCCTTATCCTAATCCCTATCCATTCACAACACAACACACGCTCAACTCCAAATCTGCGGAACTGTACATAACGAATAACCCCAAAGACCACGAGGTCGCCCGACCCATCTTGCATCTTGCTCAGCTCGTCTCGTCTCCCAGAGCACTCAGCAACAATGAGTCAGGTTAAGAACCTCCGCGCCATGTTCGAGAACAAAGGCGACACGAGCCCGCCTGACAGAGGCCGATCATCTGGCGCTTCTACTCCCGTCCAAGGTACGACCGATACTCCCGCGATATGATCCAATATCAAGAATGAGCGCGCATTTCCTGGGCTGGTGGGATACACACATTGTAGATCTGTTTGCAAGATGCCACTTTTTAAGTTGGGAAGCTGTTAAAAAGCTTACTCTTGTACCTGCCCTGGAGTTGCCCACGCTAGCTCCCAGCGTCATTCTTTCATACCTACCGTGTCCTTCCCGTCTATCATTCTCTCCCTTCAACCCCTTGCTGATCAAACCCTGTTTTCTTTCTCCACAGGCTCTGGCACAGGTAACAGCGGAACCGAATCACCTGTCCGGCCACTGTCAAAAGTTAGAACAAGCTTCGTTGCAATTGAGAAAGACGGAAGGATAGGTCTTAGGAGAGATCCCAGCCACGAATCTAGCGTTTCCCGTCGACGATTAAGTATGGACACCGACGCAGAATCTGTTTCAACTGTCCCCGACAAGCCGTCCGCGTCTGTTGAAGATGCACCACGCGCAAGCAAGCCTTTCTTCCAGGAGGCTATTCCAGAATCGCCTCGTCACCCAATTGACCCTCCAAAGACACCTACGGAACAAATGGGAGCTGTCACTGATGAGCCCAGTGTCAATCCTGACAAACGGACAGACGCGGAGGAATCATCACCTTCATTGCTACCGGCAGAGCCTATTACAGCTTCGCCAAAGAAAGAAAACAAGCCTCCCGTAGCCCCTGCAGCCACCAATGGCAAATCCAACCCTGAGACCGCGAAAGAACCAAAAGAGTCAAAGGAGACAGTTCCGAAAGCAACGGCAAAGGCTAGCGCTCCTAAGAAAACAACTACCACTCGACCAAGCACCATTTCCACGAAAGCTTCCAACACCAAGCCTCCAGCTAAATCGCCTTCCGCGACGAAGCCTTCTCCAAGTGTGACACACAAGCCTGATCCTAAACCAGCCCCTAAGGCTGCCTCAGTAGTAAAGAAAGAGACAAAACCGGCACCACGGACTACACCAACAGCTACACGAACTATCGCGACCAGCGCGACCAAGAAGCCTCAACCACTGAAGCCCACTCCAAGCGATACTCCTTTTGTGAAGCCAAAGCCCAAGTCTCCTACGAAGCCAGTGCATCTCCCCGCTTCCCTCATGGCTCCGACTGCATCTTCCGGTGCCAAAACTGGTCGTCAGGTTGGTGCTTCAACCAGCTCACAGAATCTCAGCGTACCTGCTCGCCCGGGTAGCCGTGCCAGCGCGACAGGAGCTGGTGCCAACACAGGCAAGACCGTCAAGCGTCAACCTTCGAATGTCGGCCGCTCACGACCCAGCTTGGGTCCTCCTCCCAAGAAAGCCTCGGACCCTGTTCAACCCAAGAAGGAAGCACCAGTCGATGAGAGCTTTTTGGCCCGCATGATGCGACCAACACAGGCTTCAGCTCAAAAGACTTCCGAAAAAGTGCCCACTACACCACCGAAGAAGACAGCTAAGCGACCGACATCTTCAGGAGCCGACGCCACACGCCGCGAGAGTAGCATTAAAGCCCCAGGAAGCGCAAAGAAGCCGGTCAGGAAGCCAGCTGAATCTAAGCGCGCAGCGAGCTCAGTTGCCTCAGACGAAACTCCTAAGGTTGAACCCATGACTGACGAGAAGGCATCTGAGCCTGCCAAGTCGCAAAACCCTGAGGTGCCCGAGATCAAAACCGAGGAACCCAAGACCAACTACACTCCTGAAGACTCAAAGAAGCCCGAACCAGAACCTATTACGGAGGCCCCTGCTGAAGTAGAGGAGCCTGTCCAAGAGGAAAACCAGACCCAGCACGTCCCCGAAGAGTCGAGCAAATTAGAGGAGCAAGAGAAGAAAGATGAGATCCGCCCCATCACTCCCGAGACTCTAAAGGAGGAGAAGTCCGTCGAGGTTACTGGGAATACTGGATCAGAGGAACCGGTTTCTCCCCCCAAGAAGGCTCCTGCCAGTGAGCCTGAACAGTCCAAGGAGCAGGAGGAGGAGCCTGTTGCTGAATCTGAGAAGCCAACTGACAACGAAGATATCGTTTCTTTGGAGGAGAACTCTGAGCAATCCCCTGTAGTAGTCGAGGAGACAAACAAGGCTTCCACTGCCGAGCCTGAGCCAGAGATTAAGGAAGAAGTGATTCCCCTGTTGGAGAAGGATGCCAAACCTAACGAGACGGAGACTGTCGACAAGGACACCGAGATTGACACTGCAAACAAGAATGATACCAAGGAAGACGAGAAGGCCACTGAGACTGTTGAACACAAAGACACTACTGAAGGGGAGGTTGATGAAGAGAAGAAGCAAGAGTCGGAAAGCATTACCAAAGAGGAACAAGCTTGCGAATAGATTGTGAGACACGAGATTGCTGATTTAACCATTGAGGAGGGGATGTACTTTTTGAGCTGTTGTATAGATACCTGTTTTAAGCGAAGGCGAATGGTGATTTTATCGCATACTTATTGTAGAAGAGCATCTGGAAACAAGATTGCGGGACAACAAAAAATATTTGTAATGCGACAGACTGTTTCTCGTTGAGATTGATTTTGATACACAAACCATCCTTATTAGGACTTAATCTAGTTGTACAATACAAGCTTCACCGTTTATCGTATCATGAAAGCACGCAGGCTCCTCCCACCGTCCAAGCAAAACCCCTTCAGATATTCATGCTCATGACACCCGGCATACTAACAACCCACCTTGTTTCTTCGCAAGTGCTTCTCTTACTTCCAGTACACCCTTCGACGTCGACACAAACAGGCACTCGCCAAGATTTAAGCCTGGCACAACGCCGCCTGACACCTTAGTTGGGAATCCTCTCGCCAACCTAGCAAGCTCCGCAATGTTGGCTGTCATGAGACGCTTCGGCGTGCTGACAGCATTGGCTTTACCGAGAACGGGCTTGCCGTCCCAGTACTTGAGACCGAGCCACAGGCGCATCTTGGCGACGTTTGCGCTTGTCACGTTCTCTGGGCGTTCAGAGACCATCTGCTCGAGAGTTGGGGGATGAGGGCCGCCGCGATAAACTGCTGAGAAAAAGCCTGATCGGTGGAGAGCGAGAGCGAGTTGAAGGTTGTATTTGCAGTTCTTAACGGATGTTATACCCAGGCGGGCTTTGGAGGCGTTTTGGAGATGCGAACACATGTTCGCGATGTTGGTAATGGAAGGCATGATGGGCGGTTTAGATGTGGATCGTATCTGTTAAAGTAGAGGAGAGTTCGGTCCTCTCTTTAGAATCGGTCTTCGTGGTCTGACTGTCGTTAAGGGTTCGTTAATGTATGCTTCTTTGCGGCTCCTATCAAGGAGACTGCTCGGTGGATGGATGCCAGACTCACCCCTGTGGACCGTGAGACTACTTATTGAAGGAGTGCCACCAATTAACCGAAATCGAAAACCCCAACGCTGACTATCGTGGCTGTTGAGCGAGGAAATGCCAGCCAATATCTCGATCACGACGAGACTCTCCGACCGGCGATGTAAACCAGCCAAAAATTCAGAAGTCCAAAAGATGACTAAGCCGTGACCGGTTAAGTGCATACTTTCACATTAGTGCATCAGACAATCTGAGGATGAACATATGCTTGATGTTTTCAAAGTAACAGACACAAACTTAATATTAAATATAAATATAAGTCAGAGAATCAAGTGATTGTGAAGATACATGCTCAAGTTGGCTCTCACTCAGTAAGGCTGGTAGCGTTGTAATTCGCGAACGCTTGCGTCCAACCCATATACCATACACGAATAGCTGGGATCTACTATTAACTGATAGAGTTGATACGAGTGAGCAACCAGATCCAAAAACAATTGTATGCTTCTCTTCATAATCGAGAGTTGTCCTTATTTTGTTATATCCAAAATTGATCCCGGTCATATCAGGTCTAGTTCTAACTCATATTACAATTTGACCTTTAATTTTAGCCAGCTTTTTCTGCAATTAAGCAGTGATACAGGACTTCTAGATGATAAGCGACGGGTTCCACTCTTAAATCTTGCAAATTATATCGCACGTTTCCCTTAATGGGCAGACTGTCGAACGGCCTTGATCATGGCAGAAATTGACCGCCGGTACTTGTAAGCAAACAAGGCCGCTGAAACTAAGAAAGGACTGGCCATCAAAGTCAAGAAACTTCGAACCAAAATTTTGCCTTGAGTATCACTCTTGTTGATAACGTCCAAGTACCCTTCGTTACTGAAACTCACTCGAGAGTATTTTGTCTGCCAACCCAGACGAGGGAAGTACACGCTCATAATTTCTTCCAGGTACTTTCTCAACCTGTATCGCTTTGACAGGACTGAAGATCGCATTTCGACGTAATTCTGTAGAGCGAGGTCATTGATTGCATGGGCGTCGGGTGGGCGAACTGCCGAGTATTCCGCCAAAGCAAGTGACCGTTGGAAAGCTGGCCCAGATTCAGATGATTCGCTGGCAGGGTCATTGGACTCGTCGATATGAGCATGTTTATCCAGAATCGAAAAGAGAATTCGCACATCCTCCATTCCTGCATTCATACCCTGGCCATAGAAAGGCACCATGGCGTGGGCTGCATCACCGACGATAACACAAGAAGAGCCATAATGATATGGCTTACACTTTAGACTAATGAGAGGTAGGTGAGGATTTGTGTTGAAAGACTCAATCAGCTCACCGCCTGGTATTAAGTCTGTAACACCAGGAAAGTGACTGTCGAAAAAGGCTGGGACGCTGGCTGGGTTGTTCTCAAGGTCAGAGAAATCCTTGCTGGGCATAAAGAGTGTGCATGTGAATGAGCCGTCCTAAAAGAGTCAATAAATTGTGGAGAAGAAGCAAATAAGGAACATACATCGCTGGGAATAGCAATGAACATGAAATCCTTGCCGGGCCAGATATGCAAGTGATTAGGCGATATCCGGAACTTGGCCATTGGATCGGCTGTTTTGTCTGTCTTGACTGGCTTGAGCTGGAACTCACACCATAGGGTATCAATGTACTCCTGCTGGTAGTTCATCCGGGTAAACTTCATAAGATGGTAGCGAACAGCGGAATGGGCACCGTCAGCTCCAATCATGAGATCAAAGGAAATGTCAATTTCCTTCGGACGACACTCCGCGGACGACTTCGCATCAGCTACTTCGAACCAAGCTTTGCATGCGCGATAGTCTGCGCCTGTGAGCTTGTGGTTAAAGAACAACTTAACATTGGGCATGTTGTCTAGAATATCAAGCAATCGCTTGTTCAAGCCTGCCCGATCAATAGCGTGGATTGCCTATTTCGAATTGTCAGTTTCACATGCAAGTCTGTGTTGAGGCAATTATGCATACCCGTCCCTTGACATCGTAGTCTTGCGACTGTTCAAAGAGAGCTCCGGTTGAACCTCTACCGTGGATCATGCGGCCTCTCATGGGAATTGTTGTCGACATTACATGGTCGAGAAGACCCGGTTGACCAGCATGGCGCATAGCATTAATACCACGCTCTGAAATTGCGAGGTTGATAGATTTTGTAAAGTTGAGCGGGATAGTACTGGGATCCCGGAGGTCTAGACCGGTCAGTGAATGCGCCTCTCGAACAGTTGAGAAGAATTCTCATCAAAAACCTCATACATGACACTTCGCAAGTCGCAGGAGTACCCAAGAGCTTTCCTCAGGTTCCCGGGACTTCTTTGAGGCTTTCGCGATGCGCCAACATGGATTTGTCAGAGAAAGTCACTTACCAGGTCGCAACTCATAAACTTCAACCTCATGTCCTCTCTGAGCAGCATACAAAGCCGCCAGAGAACCGACAGGACCAGCACCGACAACAACGATCTTCTGAGGCCTCTCCATCTTGCTCGTGAAGTTTGTCAAGGACGAACGGAGACAAAAAATGACCTGAGATGGCGAGATATTAAGGTCGTCATACTAATAAACAGAGGACCAACTCAAGCCCCGATAGGGCCGGCTGTTACTGTTGTATCAAAGCGATAGCGGCCGGCCGGAAGCGGGGACCCACTTCATCCACCATAGAACAGCCAAGAACAACCATACAGACGCCCACAAGACCACTTACCAACCCCGGCATTCGGTGTTTCTGCGAGTAAGTGCCGCTGAAGGTTGAAAGGAAGGGTCCAGTCTGACTCAAAATGACTAGAGTTAAACTATGGTCCAATAGAGAGATCGCTGGACTAAACTAGGTGTTTAGGTGCTTGAGAGTTCTCAAAGGTTACTCCAAAGTCATTTTAGAGCCAAGCAAAGTGCCAAATCTAGTATATCCCCCTCATATAATATGATGGCATTCAATCTCTAGATTCTTGCCCAAAGTAACTCTGTATTTAACCGGCTTCATGTTACCCAGATCTCATAATCGACTGCTCAGAAATGAAATTTACTCAATCCTAACACAAATGATACGGAAATCTCCTCAAATCAAGTGAGTAGGGCTTCTGAGACCTGGTGAGGCATAAGTTCTAGGAAGTGCCTTCACGGAGCCTGACCCTGAGTTCCTGGCTCTTCACATGCTCAATAATCACCTAAACACTAACACGCTCGCTTGGTCTACCATTATTGATCACAGCTCCGTTGCGCCGTAAACCCCCACCTACCCAAAATGGAACCGTTTACTTGCGAGACGTAGCAGCGTCTGTTAGTGCGCCGTAAACATAAAATGCATAAAACACTTTCAGGCCCCACCTACAAGGGCCCTGTTAGAGCAGCTCCAGACCGTCGCCAAGCGTAACGGGCCACTGTTAGCGACTACCCTTATCGAGGCTTATCAACCTGCAGCGAATGGGGCCAAGTCGATCTTTTGTTCTCCTCTGAAAGTTGTACTGAGACACTACTAACTTTACAGCAACACTCTCTGGCGCTTCGTAGTCGCATTGCATTGCTCGACAAACTCTCCCTCCTGGTTAAGATTCCTTATTTATACACTCTTTTTTCGCACGATCTACTTTGTTTATTCATTTGCATCCTTTGACACCGAACTCCGCCACAATGACTGCTGATCCCCCCACCAAGCAGTGCATGGGCGCCGACTGCCAGAATGAAGCTGGATCGCTCCAGTGCCCAACTTGCTTGAAGCTTGGAGTTAAGGACAGCTTCTTCTGTTCTCAGGAGTGCTTTAAGAGAAACTGGGTATGTAGTTTTGTCTGTTTGCAACAGCGACGCAAACTAACACCATCGTAGGGCATCCACAAGACAATGCACAAGTCGCAAAGTAATATCCTCCACCACCTGAAAGCTCCGAAAGCAATCTCACCAGATCCAGCTACCGGCTACTATAACCCGTTTCCCAACTTTCCGTTCTCTGGTACCCTGCGACCCGTCTACCCTCTGTCGCCGCACCGAACTCTTCCTCAGTCGATTCCTCACCCCGTGTGGTGGCAAGACGGCAACCCCAGGTACAGCCGCTCTCTCACCAACCGCAACAAGATCGAAATCCTCGACAAGAAGGGCCAAGATGCCATGCGAAAGAGTTGCAAGCTTGCGCGTGAGGTTCTTGATATCGCTGCCGCCGCCGCTAAGCCGGGTGTGACAACCGACTACATCGATGAGATTGTCCACAAGGCTTGTATCGAGCGAAACGTATGTATTGAGAATTACCCAAAAATTACCGAATCATAGAAGTCACTTAGAGATGGCTAACTCTAGAGCAGTCTTACCCCTCTCCTCTGAATTACAACAACTTCCCCAAGTCCTGCTGTACATCCGTCAACGAAGTCATCTGCCACGGTATCCCCGATCAACGTGTTCTGCTTGATGGTGATATTCTCAACATCGATGTTTCCCTGTATCACGAAGGATACCACGCCGATTTAAACGAGACATACTACATTGGAGACAAGGCCAAGGCGGACCCCGATACCGTTCGCGTGGTTGAGACAGCACGACAATGCTTAGACGAGTCTATCAAGGCCGTCAAGCCCGGCACCCTGATCCGAGAGTTTGGTAACATTATCGAGAAGCACGCCAAGAAGCATAACTGTAGTGTTATTCGAACCTACTGCGGTCACGGTGTTGGAAAGCTTTTCCACTGCCCTCCCAACGTCCCTCACTACGCCAAGAATAAGACTGTTGGAGAGTGCAAGCCTGGAATGACCTTTACTATTGAGCCTATGATTGCTCTGGGCAAATACCGAGATATTACCTGGCCCGACAACTGGACCAGTACCACCATTGATGGCAAGCTCACAGCTCAGTTTGGTATGTTGAATTCAGACACGTGGGGCTGACATAGGCTAACATGAAATGCAGAGCATACTCTTCTTGTCACAGAAGATGGTGTCGAAATTTTGACCGCGAGACAGCCAGATTCTCCTGGCGGTCCCCTACCGATGCCTGGTACTGAGAATGGAGGGACACAGGCATAGATTATGTTGTGAAGATTGATTCAAGAAGAATCCATATGATTTGGCGATATCATGTTCTGGAGTTGGTGGTGATGAGGGGTTGAATCATGGGTGGTGCATTATCGGCGAGCAGTGAGGCATGAAACCAAAATTGAAATATATTCACAGCATTTATGCTCTTTCTTGAGTGACTGACATGTAACACCGCACTCTCTTGTTTCACTTCAAAGACTCATGTGAACTGCCATTCATGTGGATATCGGTATTGATCAGCCTTGTTTGGTCAGGTCAAGTCATCCATTGTTACATCATTGTCTATCTCCGAGTGCATATCCCCGGATGCAGGCCTAAGCCAGGCAGGCTTATCTATATGTGGAGTGACGCATATGGCTCTCGCTGTCAAAAGTTGGAGAGTACCTAAACCCTGGCTCGAGGGCTCAGTTCGCTCCCAGCCACATGCGGGCGTCAATCGGCCACGCCATGCCCCGTGGAAGGCGTTTTCAGTGCAGGGGATCGAGGACATGTCCCGCCGAGTTTACAGGGGGTTTTCAGGTCAATGTCCTGCTGTCAGCTTTGAAAATGCGCACTGAGCTGTCGCCGCTTCCATCATCGCGGCTACCTGGATAGCTCTAGTTTTTATCTGCCCAGCCTAGAAACCTAACCCAACTTACCTTAACCTAACCTCTCCAGGTCCAGGCCCACCTCCACCATATCTCCACCAGAACTCACCACCGCTACCACTCCCACCAAGTTACCACTTCCACACCATCCATTGCCCGCCACCAAGATTTCTCCTCTTCCATTTTGCTATTCCCCTCACGCTCTGCAACTAAGATCTCTTCGCTGCAAGGCACTGTTGGCATAATCGGCTACTTACAGCTCTTCGCGAACCATCTTCTCCGAAGCTTATTATCCCTCGCCTTGCACCGCGCTTCGCAACTTGTGACAGAGCCTGTCAAACAGCTGTCCTCGACCGACATCGTCATCCCAAGTCGATCACCAATCTTCGACGTCGCCGTACACTCACACCCACACTTTAGCCCAACATGATGTCCGGAGAAGCCTGGTTGTTTTTGTTGTCGGTGCTTATCAACGCTGTCAACCTCTTCCTACAGGTTTTCTTCACTATTATGTACAGCGATTTGGAATGGTATGGTTGCTGTAGTCGCTTGCTGGGGTGTCAAACTTTGCGCCCTAGATGCGCGTATTCGAAACTATTGATGGGATGAAAACTAATCGCATACGATTATAGTGACTACATTAACCCCATTGACCTCTGCAACCGACTCAACACCTATATCATCCCTGAGGCTGCTGTGCATGGTTTCTTGACTTTCCTCTTCCTCATCAACGGGTACTGGGTGCCTCTGATTCTCAACTTGCCTCTCCTTGGCTGGAACGTCAAGAAGTACGTCGATTTGTATCCGAATTTACCACTGTGAGCTAACATGGGCCAGGATTGTTGACAACACTCATCTCCTCGATGCGACTGAAATCTTCCGCAAACTCAATGTCCATAAGAAGGTATGAGATATAGCCTTTGCCATATGAAAGCGCAGTATTAACCCAAAACAGGAGTCTTTCTTCAAGCTTGGCTTCCACCTGATTATGTTCTTCTTCTACCTGTACAGCATGATTGTTGCTCTTATCCGAGACGAGTCCTCCTAAATGGCTACCCCTCTCGAATGAGCCGTGATCCGATTATCATCGATGTTAGGCAATGTTTGGCTACGTCAGATAGGACAGATCGCAACAACCTTACAAGCTGGTCGAGCTCGGCTAACACCCATAGCCGCGGAGTCGATTAGTCACGAGATGAAGAACAAACAAACAAGATATGAGTCTGCTACGGCAGTACATAACGAGTGGAAGATAGCATAGACTGATGATGTTTTTTTTTAAGAGGCGGGCTTGGCGTATATATCCTGGTATCATGCCAGCTGGCGCTCTGGTTGATTACTTCATGAAGGCTGTGGGCGGCATGTTATGTTGGAAACTTGAGGCATCGATCGTATTTATTTGGTGGTGGCCTCATCCCGTCATCCTTCAGCGTTTGAGCCCGGTGTGATAATTGATTAATGACCGAATAAATGGCCACTTATGATGCTCTGGATGAAATGTATAGTTTCTTCATGTATAGTAGCCCATAACTTACAACTCATAATAGTTAAGCATACTTGTATTAAATAAAGTACTTGAGCTTCAACAGCTGGCCTTTAGGGTCTTAGAAGACCTGATTGATTGATACAACACAGGTAATTGGAGCACGGCGGTTTTCTTCACGATATAAGCTTGTACTTAAAGGCTTCCACACTTCTACTGAAGTCAGAAATGAAGTAATTGACTATTTAACTGACGTGTATCGCTAGAGGGAAATGCTTATGATATCTCCACGAGATACATGAAGCCAACATAGCAAAAAATCCCAATTAACTCAGAGTTCAGGCAGAATAGCTGCCTACGCTATATGTACAGAGCCTCAACCAAGGATATTCTCTCGATAAATACACGTTAAATCTTCGTGATGACTCAATCCACAACCTTATTGGCTTTAGAAGACCTGAAATGTTGGATCAGGGGGGCAAAAATGAACTCACTGAAGAGCTTTTTAACTTGCCTGAATTATCCCGAGCTTATCCTCAGCCTACCCAAGTATTTTTATCATTCGGGATCAGGCCTCATCAAGTTTTCTGACGTTCCTAGACCTTGGGGAGTGCACATGCGATGTGATCATAGTCACGTGACCTTTTCAGTTTTCGCGCTCAGTCTGTCGCGCTTGGGTACAGCTTGACTGTTCTTTGCGACATTCAATACCAGTAATCTACAACATTCATTTACTTCATCATGGCGGACTTCGGGGAATATCCGCCCAACATGGCGCCGCAGGATGCGCTCATCGTCCGAGAACAAGCCGAACCCGACCACGCTGTGGTCCCTTATTCAGTTGAAGATCTATCACGTCCCAAGGCTGGACCTTTAAACCCGTTTAAAGACGAGAGCAACGTTTTAAAGCGCAAGAGCGTCCCGACTGGACATGCGGAGGAGACATTTTTGAGCGAACACACATTCCGAAGCAAACATCGTGCCATCGAGCGACGTGGTGGCCCTGAAAGAGAGTACCAGACGAATGCACAACAAAAAGCAGAAGCTGCTAGGATACGAGCTGGACGAGAGAGCAAGGGCAGCGCAACGGTTGCAGAAGGACCTGGGTCTTATGTCGGACCCTGGGCACGATATAAAAAGGCCGAGTACGAGGTTGTTGCAGAGGATGAGGAATTGGCAAGCGATGAAGAATATGAGATTGTTGAAGAGGAGGAAGAGGTTGTCGAGAGTGGTACGGTGGTCACGGCACCTACCAAGGCGTTAGAACAACGAAAGGAGGCCGAAGAAATGGGCGACGAGACGACGACGTTCCACGGATCTGCCGAGTACGATTACCAGGGCAGGACTTATATGCATGTTCCCCAAGACTTGGACATCGACCTTCGAAAAGAAGTGGGAAGCGTCACCAATTATATCCCCAAAAAGCAGATTCACTCTTGGAAGAACCACTCCAAGGCCATTACTGCACTGCGCTTCTTCCCTAATTCTGGACACTTGCTCCTGTCAGCCAGTGCCGATACTACCGTCAAGATCTTCGATGTGTATCACGAACGAGAGCTATTGCGAACATATTCTGGACACACAAAGGCTATCTCAGATATTTGCTTCAACACATCGGGCACTCAATTCTTGTCTTCTTCTTACGACCGCATGATCAAGCTTTGGGATACCGAGAAGGGTGTTTGCGTTAGCAAGTTCACAACTGGCAAGACTCCTCATGTCATCAAGTTCAACCCTGACCCCGAGCATGGGAATGAGTTTCTGGCTGGTATGTCGGATAAGAAGATTGTTCAGTTCGATGTTAGAACACCGAACGAGATCGTTCAGGAGTATGACCATCACTTGGCTGCTATCAACACCATCACATTTGTCGATGAAAACCGCCGCTTCATGACAACGTCCGACGACAAGTCCCTCCGAGCATGGGACTACAACATCCCCGTGCCTATTAAATATATTGCTGAGCCAGACATGTACCCGATGACACGCGCAGCTCCCCATCCAAGCGGCAAATACGTCGCATACCAGAGCTCTGATAACCAGATTCTCGTCTACGGCGCGAACGACAAGTTCCGACAGAACCGAAAGAAGAGCTACCGCGGCCACAACAACGCTGGTCTAGGCATCGATCTCGACTGCAGTCCTGACGGCCAGTTCCTTGCCTCGGGTGATTCTGGCGGTTATGTGTGCTTCTGGGACTGGAAGACATGCAAGATGTACCACAAGCTCAAGGCTGGGAACCAGGCTATCACCACTGTCAAGTGGCATCCTCAGGAGACGAGTAAGGTGGTCACGGCGGGTATGGATGGTGAAATTAAATACTGGGATTAGAGAATGAATTATTGGATGGATGGATAGTTTGCATGGCATGGCGTTCGGGATTGGATGAAAACAGATATAATGTGTTACAATGCCCTTCAGATGCAAAAAGATATAAGAGCTGAAATTAGGGTATGAAAATAAACTAATCAAAAGGTCTCCTAAATATCTTCATATATTTTGCTTAAGTATTTCAGAAGTTAAGATCAATTTGTTCTAAGTCTTCTGAACTCCGTACTCGACAATTAAAGTGACAAATGCACTTTTATAGGACCTACTTAATAAAATATATTATAATAAAGCAAATAAAAGCAGCTATATGCTTTGTGTCCACAATTTTATCAGCCTCTTACATCGTCTCCTACACTTCCTTTAAGATATGAAAAGATGTGAGGCTCTGAACCAGGAGACAAAATAGATAAATCAATCATAAGCGCACCCCGAACTACCATATCCTTGTCTAATACTTTCGTCTCTTAGGATGGAAGTCTTACTCGTCCTTGTACGAGCGTGTGGCACGCTGATATTGGTCCATCAATCGCCTCTTCCCCTTCACAAGGTTCCCATTCTCATCATGGTACTCCCACTCGGGTTCATCCCATACTGAAGTGCTCTGCTCTGCTGAAGAACCTGAGTACCCGTGCTTACTAGCTTGCCAATCTCCATATTCCTCTTCGTCGTCTGAAGTCTCTCCCACCTCCTCAATAACAAATCTAGTACCCGTAGCAGGACCAAATCCATAAGGGAACCACTTCAACGCTGCTGCCTTTCTAGCCTCTTTCTCGCGCTGTATATCACCTGGTGCTGTGCTTTTGGCTTCGGGCCTCTTCTTGGTCTCGGTGAGTTGATAAAATTCCTCAGGGTTGGATTGCACGTCTTTGAGTGCTTGCTTGGCTGCTTCGGACCCAAGATCGAGATGGATGACATAACAAGGCAAAATGGCACGTTCATTATAAACGATGTATTCAAAACCACCGTCAAAGTGCGAGTCATAGCCTTCAGTAAGGGGACCATGGCGACCATCACGGCCGTGATACGTCCTTCCCATGATCGTAGCGCAGACAAACAACCTCATACTGGGAAGCATGCCGACAGGGGTCATTTCTCTCTGGCCGCGAGCATACGACATGGCGTAAAAGGCCTCTTGGGAGGAGTAAATTCCACGATCGAATGCAATTCCTGATCGGGGAGACGCGATGACCCCGCCGTTAATTACTGTCCCCGGCATCTTGAAGCCGTGGCGAACGATAGAACCGACCGACTGAAGAACTGTGCCGTGGAATGTCACGCGAGGAGTAATCATGTCCTTTATAATACTCTCGTGGCTAAGTTGAGCTCGGACTTGACCCTCCAGCTTCGAGTGAGGCGCAAGTCTATCGCGCAGATTCATTCTGCATGATTCGAGATCTCGCTGAAGTGTCTTCTGATAATTCCAGAAACGCTTGACGAGGTCGTGGCGAAGAACAGATTCCATGTGAATGACTCTCCATTGTTTGGGAATACCAGCTGTTAGTTCCTCGGGCGTTTTCTGCAGGATGGAGTAGGCTGTGTCTTGAATGGTTGATACATCGAGACCAAAAGGGTTGTCGATGACTTCGTTCCAGTCTGAGACTTCGTTGGCTGCATATCCCTTTAGATGTTTCTGTTTCTCTGGCTTTGATCGATTAATCTCAAATCCATGAACTGTCTCCAGGGCTTGGAGAATGGTGGTCTGAAGATCGAAGTCTCTAACATGGGAGGATTCATCGCCAAGGGCAGTTCTCATGATACAGCGAACTTCTGCCCGGAGGGGATCAATCAACTTTCTTGGGTATGAGCCATAAATATCAATGACCTGACACACGACCATAGTTTGATGATTTGCTGAGAGAACAAGCTCCATGGCGAGTTTGAGGAAATCAAAGTAAAAGATATCATTTCCAGAGCCGTTCTGGTAATTTGACCAGCCCGTCACACTATCAGGAGCGTGTCCCTCAATAATCTTGTACGAGCCCATGGTCTCCAATTGTTGCTGTCTATCTTCCAAAACGCTTGCCAACGTATGTGTAAGTAGTTGGTGATACTCGAGGATTTATAGTATTTGAAAAATAAAGGCATTGAGATGGAGAAGGTAGGCTCTTGGTGTTGCAAAATATGAATACAGTTCAGTTTGAGGGTTCTCTTCTTTGAATTATTTAGATTTGCAGCAGTATATAAATGTTTGCGATGCTCAGATGGTCACTAAGCTTTGTCGGTGATTGACTCATACGGTGTCTTTGGTTTGTGGCTCAGCTCAACAATGCAGGCAGCCGAAATAATGCTGAAATTAGGTTTTCAAAAGAGTGGTCTTCTGAATTTGTAACACATCATTTAACTGTGCATATCTGTTTGTCTTTCGCTTTGTCTACAAGAAACACCAGGCCTGCATATATACCAACCAATGATGAAAGAGCCTGCGTATATCATTACCCATGATGGTTATCCTTAGCCATGCATAATACAGTGTGACAGAATGACCATTTGTACCTGTCTAGGTATCTATGCCTATATGTCATTGCTTTTCATTGCCCTAACACCACTCCATTTCCCAAGGACCAAGAGTGGCCCCTATATCCAGGTCAATACAAATCCAACATCAATCGTAAGCCAGAAGTCCAATTCTTATCCCGGCTGCTGAAACAAAGCATCTCAGCAACATCAAGCTCGGTAAGCAAGCCAGTGCCCGGTGCGAAAGGCCTCCAATGTCGACTCATCTCTCTTTATGCTCACCACATAAACTTCTCGTCCTCTTGTGTCCACCCGGGGCATTCCCCACAGTTGCATTTAAAGCCGTAGCGATAAAACAACTCTGCGGGAGTTAATCCAACTCCATAAGAGATGGTCAACTCTTCACCCGCTTTGACAACATCCGCTTTGGCCGTCATCTCGAGCACCTCCTCGACACTGTTGTAGTGATATTCAACATTCTGACTTGGATGGCAAGAATGATTGAATCGAGAAGCGATAGGAAAAAGGCCCGCTTCGTCGTGTTCACCTGTAGAAAAACTGCATGTTGTTAGCGCATATGCACACCATTCCTCAAACCTCAACTTACCAGTTCGTAGTCCAAACAGCCTTGATGTTCCGAAACTTGCAGTAGCTATTAGCATGGAGGCTCATCGCAATCTTCTGCAATGTCCTATCGAGATTGTCGAATTCTTTGTAGAGCGTTATATTGTTGGCTGTGAGTAGTGGTTTTTCGACGAGGATTTTGTCCTTGAACTTCAGGTCCTTGGCTGCGAAGGCGCCCCAGCCGGCTATGAGCGATCGCTTGACGATGAAAAAGTCGTTCTGAAAGATAATGTCAGTAGTAGGAGATGGTATAAGAGGCAAGGTGGCACGTTCCACGAAAATATCTCCAATCGGTTCAGCAGATCGGCAATGGTCGACTGATTCCAGGGGCCCCAGAGGGGGAAAGCGAGAGACATATTCGAACGGCTGGTCTCGGTGAGCGGTGACATAGCGAATCAAACTAGAACTTGTCAATACAAAGGACTTCCTCAATGGTCTTCAAGTGCCATACTCGTCTGTAGTTTCATCTTCATCATCGGATCCCAAGGCTGAGCTTGACGCAAAATCTTGTTCGGAGCCTGAAGTATCACCATACTCAGTTGCAATGTCATCAAGTGATTCTTGTTCACGGTCTTCCAGAGCTTCATTGTCGCTAGAGAGGAGTGTCTCATCAGGTATGGCTTCTGGAAGAATGTCTCCCTTTGGCTGAGCTCCGGTGTTCTATCAGAGTGTGTTAACCTTGGGCGTAGTGAATACTGAAAGTGTCTGCACCTTTGTCTCTTTGTCGCCGCATGGTTTCAAATCATTGTTAGTCTGGTCCAGCTCCAAATCTATCTGAAGATCTAGTGTTGGAATATCGTGGATACTTAGAGAGGCCAGACTTGGAATTAGAACCGGTTCATCTGGTAGTTGGGAGTTAATTCCATCCATATTGGAACCTGCGATGGCAAAATATGAAGCGACGGCTTCTATTCAAGCCGAAGTGTCTGAAAAGAAGTAAATGGAAGATTGAAGGAAGAGAGAAGAACAATTGGAGTCGAGGCCTTGATTGCTTATATAGATGCTATTGAGGAGTGGTTGTGAATCACTGTGCGACCTCTTCGAGCGTTGATGGCCGGCAACAACAATACAAACGTTGATTGTGTTTCCGAGGAAATGTATAGCTATCCCACGAATGCAATATTCAATGTATTATGTATGCTGATTAAAAACTAGAAGTCAACAATATGATATAAAACCCCTAAACTCTCGCCTCATATGTATCCACTACTCAGCAAATAACAACAAAACATCCTACAAAGCAAACCGAATCTTCAACCCCAACCATCCTCACCGACGAAACATTCTCCATTTCACCACACCCGTGTGACAGCAAAGACAACCTCTCCCAAGCACTCAGCGCAAAGGAGAAGTAGTAAGGTTTATATTGTACGATTACGACTCCGAAACGCGTGAGGTCAGGTGATTATACACGGCTCGCATCCTCGGTGTGACCGAATTTGAGCACCATATTCTAGACGCCAGGAAGGAGTAAAATATGATGCTTATGTAGGTTGCTCACCAGTTCCCGAATTGCTCAATTCACGAATGTGCATTACAATGGATGGTTGATGTGGCGAGAGTAGTAGTATATCACCTTGCTTTTAACAGGACATAAACCTTCATTGTTTTCTTCTCTCAACGCACCAGCCCAATACTGAAATAAATGAAGTATCATTTGATAAATAATAATCGAAAATCAGAAAACCCGTTCTAGTGCTTTGCCGGTAAAAATGTCAGATCGCCAACGCTAATATGGACATCCCTAGGTAGTTTTCCCATACCCCGGACAGATTCTTGCCCCAGTTCCTCGTCAAGATTCCCTCAGATTCGACTCATGCATGATTCGATCTGACTAACCTCAGCTCGGCATATCTTATGTGTTGTGGCCTTCTTCTATCCGCAGGCCTCTAATTAGCAGGCTCCATAATGCATGCATGGTTCTCATGTGTGATGGCTGCTCTCCAGATTCCCTAATGCAATAGAACATGCAGCCTATTGGGTTGTATAAGCCAATCAAAGGTGGTTACCCCCTCTTCTTGGGAGATAGTGGACAGCTCAAAGAACAATACGGGCAACGCAGGCAACTGGGTTTCTGCCACACACGCCGACATCGGCAAACCCAGAGATTCTGTCCTGTCCTTGTTTTAAGGGAGTCACCCGGCGCATGAATTCCAACATTTACTCCGCATCCGATACAGAATCGACGAAGGGCCACAAGTTGGTCTTGAGGTCCCGGCTTCCGCTCCGATACCACTCGGCCCTGTGGATCAAAGAAGGCCGTTTTAGCCTGTGGATCATCGAAGTGTTCCGGAGTTCGCACGCGGAAGCACCAGTAGCACTCCAAGTTCCCTGGGAGGTGAGATTTCTTTTTCTCGCTGGCCCAGTGCTGTGGGAAATCCTTTGCTGCTCTCATGACAAACTCAAACTTATCTTCCGTAGTAGCCATCCGTTGAGGGTCTACTGTGCGATGAAAATGTCGGTTCACCATGGAGAGGAAGATAAGGGACTGGTAATCGAGATTTGAAAATATGAGTCTCTGAACATGATCCGGGAGTCGTTCTAATGGCGATGGTTTGTTTGTTTGGAGGACTTTTGGTAGCCAGACTGTTAAGCTCGATGCACACTTCTGGGATGGATACGAAGGACGACTGATCTCAGGCTCGAACGTTCGGCCAACAGGGCCAGCATGATCTCGTGGGATCAAAAGCATACTTAAACAAGAAAATATCGATAGGAGTGTGGATGATCTCGATAACTTTCTATGGGAGCGATGCGGCTTTTAAAAGTGACGAGGTACCAAGCCAAGGAGAGGATAGACAAGGAATTACATAGCATCCAACTATTTTCATCCTAACCAACCTTATGCACGCTCCTTATGGCAAGCAAGCAAATAGTTGCGGCATCCACGACTTGTCGGAAATGGGTCGAGGTGCAAGGGTGTCTATGGCTCGTCCTCTACCCGACATCCTTCATTGTAGCTGTTGGTTGTGCATTGGGGCTGAGACAGGCAGCTCGTTAGGTGGAAGGTATCTCCTCTCCACCTGATACTGCACAAAACAAACATCATTAGTGAATGGCACTCACGGTGGGCCATTGACCAGCAATGGGCTGTAAGATGAACGTTGATAGCGGCACATCCAGGATGGCCAAACAATATCCTAGTTTAGGATGTGAGCTCTGTCTCCGTGTTTGTTTCGATTTCCAGACCTGAATCAAGCTATTGAATGCTCTGCATTATGTTTCAGTGGCTAGCAGCCAAGTGCATGATGCACGCAGCCCAACATATACAAGCCTGTACCCCCAGTCAACCTTCCTCTCAAAGTGTGGTACAGGTAGCACATATCCTGTCCACGAACTTTCATGGCAAAGCGAAATCCTACGTCCGCGCTGCAAAGATTGTGCTGATCCTGGTCCAAGTCGTATAGGCAAAAAGGGTCAGCAAGCGAAGCGAAGCGATTAGAGGAATGACTGCCGGCCCGGGCCAACAACGTGACAAGACAAGAGACGACAAATACCTGGGTGACGGGCCGCTTCTTCTCTATGCTTCCAGTATCGATATTACCCACATAGTTGCAGCGGAAACGGTGTCCCGACTAACGCCTCTTATCATGTGAATGGAAGGCATGTGGGTTATGTCGCACCGTCACTGTGATATCCAAACTGTCGGGTCAAGCTAGGCCTGGTTCATCTGCAGGCGAGTCCAACACACCAGGAAAATCACCTCTCTCCATGCAAGTTGCAATTTTGGGAAACTCTCTGCATCCTTCCACTCGCTTCGAGTCATTTTCAACCGTTGTGATTGACTCAAAATTCGCTGTTGATTACCTCCGCTCCGCACATCTTCTACCTGACGGATGAATCTTTGTTGCATACTGGGATCAGGCATCGAGCCCGTTTGCTTGATAGATCACTTTATGCCAGCCACTGTCAGAATTTGGTCTGAGCTGCACTTCGAGCCTTGGTGAAGACTGCTGGAAACTTTGGCTTGGCGTACGACAAGTCGTACTCTTGCCGGTGATATGGCACCAGCCCAACATGGCTTCCAATGGGTCTTCTTCCGATGGCCTTAACGACAAAGTAGACATCTTGGCTGGCGCATCTTCATGCTTTCTCACATAGTAGAGGCGCACAGGAAGTCATGCTCTCTTCTCGCTTCGTTCTGTGCCTCACTTCTCGGATGCGATTGGAAAAGCAGACAAATGCTTGACCCCTGGTTCACAAGGATCTGAGGGGTTTACGTTGAGCAAGAGACCAGAGGCATTCTGGGACCAGAAAGGAGCGCAGCTTTCACGCTATCCAGAGTCATCCGCTTGTGTCATTGGGATCGCCTGAAAGCAATGCACGGAGTAAAAAACTGAAGGTCTCATGGGTGGTTCCAGAGGGCTCGGAGCCTATGTATCGGAGGTACTTGTTAGCTGCCCGCATGAAGAGACCGGGGTGATTCGACTGGTCGGCCAGTCATGCCGCCAAACTCCGAAATGTCATCGAAATCGTGAAAGCAAGGCATGTCTGTTATCATCATGATCGATAGCCAGAAAGGCTCACAGGATGAGGCCGGACGGTAATCAACAAGATTTCCATCGCAAGCTCTTGCAATATGCGAGAAAACGAAGGGTTGCGACGGCACCCCTTCAGTCATCTTGCGTGCTTTACGAAAGGGGAAGAGTAGAAAGTGCGTTACCAAACAAGTCCTGCGGATGCTGTTTCTAGTCAAGGTGACACTGTTTTCTCATCGTATGACGGCATTTGTAACGAAATGTTTCTTGGTTTGTCGAAAGAGAACTGGACGCCGATCACCAAATGTTTCATTAACCTTAGTATCCTTTGCCTACACAAGATACGATGTGGGGCGAAGGAAATTGTGACGTTCCATCTCGAAAAACAAGTGTGAGCATTGTACAATGGCAGTATGGATTGTCTCACATCACACTCTCTTCTGCCCCGACCTTATTGCCACTGTATTCGCGACACAAAGAGTAACAAAGACAATCAAGTTGAGGGCTGCATGGCGAGGGTCTGCGGCAGGCAAATATGACTGCATCGAAGCCTCGATGAGATGGCTGATGGCACCTCTTCATGGCAACCAAGCATGCCCCAAGCCATGAAGGAATCCTCGGTGTGCTGGCAGCATTTGGCCCAAACATATCCAACACAGCCTCAATGCCAACTTGAAATGCCATCCAGTGACTCCGCAATGTTGTCCGTCATAGTAGATCCTGACCAAAGGGCCCGTTTCAGATGCCAGGGCGACCAGGGGTCCGCGCTTAAACGTCATAATAATCATTCGTGCCCCAGTCATCTTTGCACCCTGAATTTCTGTCTTTTGGCGATGCCTTCCATATTTTCTTTGTATGCTCAAGACGTTCCTTAACCCATTCGCTTTCCATCATGGCCCTGTTTGAATCAGCCAACTGCAATCGGAATGCGACCGCCCCAACGGCCAGCGATGCCGGCGTCGCTGGCGCTGGTGTAAGCTTCAATTAGAAGATTTGAAGACAAGAAACTGGCCACTAACAACATGGCAGATCTTGTTATCATTCATGATCACGGCGTTGCTCGCCATCATATTATCAACCAGTATTATTTTTGCCGAAATGCGAGGGAGAGACTCGGTTATCCGACGAAAGCTGCTCAACGGCTACAGCGACTCCCAAATCATGCAAGGAATTGGTATTCAGAGCGTTGGACTCGCCAAGATGAACAGTCTCGTACCGTATCACTTCTTCCTCATCTGGATGCTGTCACTTCTTTCCATGGCGACTCACAACGCGACCCTTCTGGCCCTCAAACAAGATTACCGCCGCGATTGGGTGATTCGATGGATGCGACAGTTCCTTATGTTCGTCAACTTGGCACTATCGTGCGTATCTGGCGTCTTTGTTCTCGAAGGTGTTTCAAAAGGTCTGGACGACAAAACCCTCCCGATATCCTGTGTGTGGAAGTTCGAGGGCAAAGGCGCTGCTTCAAACGCCGGGCTTTCTTATGTCGGTACAATCGTCGTTATTGCTGGCAACTGTATCATCTTTGGCCTGGCTACCTGGTATCTTCACAGCAAGCAGCAAAGGTTTTATAATATCATTCAAATTGTTGGATTGGTGTTAATGACAGCTATCGCCGTTGGAGCTGCCATTCGAATCATTTTGCTATCCCAAGCATTCGGCCACCCGTCGATCGAACTCAAAGACAACGGCGAGACCGTTTGGAGCTTCGGACAGCTTCTGTCTATGCTGCTTCTCATCCTTCCCTTGGTAAACGTCATCGAGATCTACCGAGGCGAGATTCAAGTCCCTGGCCCTGTTCGAGACAACAGAGCCAAAGTATACGATGGTGAGCTTCAGGACAACCCCCAAGGGTCACGGACAAATCTCTTTCAAAAATAGAGAATGAAGTTAAGAAGTATGATTTGGTTTGGGCGGAAAACGACGAATTTGATAACATGTATACAAATGGAAGCAGGAGCTGATGAAGGATAAGCTGCACGAAAGATACCCTTTGTTCTTTCTTTCCTTAATGAATATTTAGAGAAACTGAGTCATCCTCTAAGATTGTAAAGATCAGTTTGCGCTAAGCGCAACTTCCTGCTAGCATGTCTGCTAAGCCATAGAAAATGAAATTGCGTCCATCTCATGTCATTGTATCTGCCTCTACCATTCTAAAGTGACTCTTCAGATTTTATGCCTTGAAGCAAAGTTTACCATGTATATCATATTCAGTCATCGGCTCTTTTGGGTTCTCCTTCACGGTTATTTAGCAGCACGTCACTCTGGGCATTCTTCTCAAGGAATGATTAGAAGGATATTTGTATTTGTTATTGATTCTAAGCATTGCGTTCCATTATCGTTCAAGTTGACTATTGGACTACGCACTTGGCTGGCAGTCCACAGGGTCCCTCCTTAACCTCCTTTTGCTCTTGAGGTCCCTTGTTATCCTTTTTGGGAGCAGTAGTATCCTTTTCAGCCTCGGCAGGCTTGTTGGTGTTTGATGCCACCTCAGGCGCAGCCTTGGCTTGGCTGCTGCCATGCAGTCAACCAGAGAACTTAGCGACAGTCTGGTAGAAGTTCTCTCCCTGGATCTGAGCAAGCTCAAGCTCCTTGGCAGAGGGTTGGCGAGAGCCGTCACCACCAGCGAAGGTACCGGCACCCCAGGCGCTGCCACCACGAACCTCGGAGAGGTCAGTCAGGACACCGAAAGCCTTGGCGTAACCAAAGGGAACGTAGATAATGCCGTGGTGGGTGAGGGTGGAGATGGCGTTCTGAGCAGTGGTCTCCTGACCACCACCCTGAGAGGCGGTAGAGACGAAGATACCAGCCATCTTGCCCCAGAAACCACCGGAAGCCCACTGCTTGCCGGTCTTGTCCCAGAAAGCCTTCCACTGAGCGGGGAAGTTTCCATAACGGGTGGGGATACCAAGGAGGAAGGCATCGTAGCCCTCAAGGACGGAGGGATCATCGAGAGTAGGGACATCGGTGGGCTTGGGAGGAGCGTGCATCTTGGCGAGGACGTCCTCGGGGAGGGTCTCAGGGACCTGGAAGAGGTCGGCAGAACCGCCAGCCTTCTCAATACCGGCCTTCTCAGCCTCTGCCAGCTGCTTGATGTGGCCGTACATAGAGTACTATGAGGGATGTTAGTATACTGTGGTAGTGTTGTCACGGGTGGGGTGTTGTATGAGGGTAGAGACAAGCCATCGAACGGTGCCATCGCGAACTCGACTACGTGTCATGTATGGCAAGCTCAAGCATCCCACATGATTATCGATAGCTATCATGAGGAGATGATGATGGCGGGGCTGGGGATAACAAGCTATGGAGGGGTAGAACGTACGTAGACGATAGCGATCTTGGGAGCCATTGTGACTGATTTGGGGGTATCAAGTAAAAAATTAAGAAGAATACAAGTTAGAGAGATGCAATGAGTACTGAGTGATGAGATGGAACGAGAAGAAATGGAACAGCAGACGAGGGGAGCGTCGTCTTATAGGTTAAGAGATGGAGGGAGAGCTTGTTGGAAGCTTCTACATCTGGGAACCAGGATCTAATCCACATCAAGGTACGTATCATGCACCTAAGAAGAAATGAGCCGGGCGCTCATGATATCATTGGTGCAACTCTGCCACTTCCGGAATCTACGAATGCGTGGGTGTTGGATTGGGGGATTGAACTGGTAACACCTTGAGAACAGCTTCTAAGAAAAGTGGAGATGAAGCTCGAGATGTCCCTGAATTATGATACCTGTAACATCGATCGATACTGTCGTAACTCTATCTTTCTTTCTGAATTCAAAAATCAATTAAGAGTTAGAACTCGCCATCTTCATTTAATAGCTTCAATCATGGTATTTCAACTATCAACCAATGCTTTTAACTCATATCATTGCCTGTCTTGCTTCAAAACAAAAATCAACACCTTCATAGAGGTCCCCACCTGGATCGAAAAAACAGCCCCGTAATTAACCCCTCCAGAAAGCCATCTTGCTGAGTCAAGGCTGATGAGTGCTTAGCAGTAGTCGCTTAGCTTAATATTACACGAGCCTGACAAAACATCCTCAATGCGGGGACATTCTGCGCGCGGCTATTGCAAATCTCCTGATTTCTAACTTGTTTCTCGATCTTATCCAACCATTTGATAAGCCAAAATGTTCCATTCGACAAAATTTTGTCCAAGAATTCTCACTCTGGCACTTACTCTTCCCGGTTTCCTGTCCAATGCTTGTATATACGTTATCCACATTCCCTCTCACCTCATATTTCTTCTTCGTTGTATTTCTTCTTCCTCTATCTTCCTTCTCACCGACATCCCTCAATCTCATGCTGATGCATCGATAGCTTGTCTTCTCAGTGGAGCTCATCAACCGTCATGGTTATTCTTAGCCCTTGCAGCTGGAGCTTCGCTAAACCACTTGCCCCTCAAGCAACCACTCTCGCCTTATCAATGGAACGACTTGACATATAAAATCTCATGCCTGGACACTCTCCAGTCGGTAAGAGTCTGATAGTCGACTTGAGGGTTACGATCAACTTACAAAGGCTTGTACCAGCGTACTATCAAATTGCATTGTCACATGATTGCCTTGCCAATATCGTCCATGTTGTGTAAGTGTCTTTGGCTGTAAAGTCTGTCATTTCTGTACATTAGCTACGTCACACATCGAAATTCAATATCCGTCAATATCAACGCCAGACTGTAAAGATACACAAAAAGTATCAACATGTATGCGGCCTCTGAGGCTCAATCCCATCCTAGGCCCAGAAGCAAGGATGCTTCTCAAAGGTTCAATCCACACCAAACTCCATGCTTTCGTTAGATGATTTGATACATCGAGAGTTCAAAACTCTAAGCCAACCCCATATAAACTCAGTAAATGAACAAAGGTGCTAAAAGAAAGACATCATATATCATCGGCGTGGTGATCGTTGTTCGTCGTCTCGTGGATGCGCGCTAGAAGGTTCAATTACGATCTCAGGAAGCTGTGGTATGGTCAAGCTGGGTAATTGCGGCGCACTACCGGTGTTTTGACCGTTTGCTGAGCTGTTGCTTTGTACGTCTGAGGCCGGGTCCATCTCATGCCAATCTGACCCTAGATCTCGTTCCGTAGTTCGCTGTGTTCTCTGCGATGAGGAGCGCTTGGGCCCGGGATACTCAGGTGGAGGCCCGTGACTCGAAGATCGATCATCATTAAGTGGTATATCCTCGTACTCGGGAGGAGGCATCGCCTCTTCTCCAAGATCTGCTTCTACCAGCTCAGGACTTGATCCAGCTCTGCCATCGGCGCTGCCAGATCGAATAGATGCTCCTCGCGAGCGCGCAGGCGCAAGGCTCGAGAAGTCATCGTCATGGCTGGCAGCAGAACTATAGCTACGTCCTCTTTGATGTCCTGATTGCATGCTCGCAGCATCAGAGAGCAAGCCTACACGCTCACTCTCACTGCTGTTGGCTCTGATCCTTGTTCCATCATGTCGCGCAACACCAACGTCTGCGTATGATACGCTCGACACAGACCTTTGTCTATGATCCTTGATCTGGTCCACAGTTGTCCGTAGTTCGGAAATGGTGTTGTCCTCATTCGCAGCGCGAGTCTCAGCTCTGATTGCCTCAAGCTCGCGATAGTCATTTCGAAGTCGTGCCTCGCGACGTCGCTCTCTACGCTCCTCACGCTCAGCGAGGGCCTGTCGTCGAGCCAATCTGATTTGGTAGAGCGTCTCCATTTCTTCATTTCGTGCTTCCTCTTCTGCCTCTGCCGTTGGCAGGTCAATAATCACGTCTACGCCATCTCGCTCGCCTTCTCGTCCCAAAACTCGTTCGTTATGGCTTGCACTCTGTCGATATGCCGGTAATGTAAGCACGGAGCGGACAGAGGTATTTCGATCAATGGTTGCGCCGGCGTTGGTAGAGTTGTTGGTATTATTGCGATTTTGTCGACTATTGGTTGTCGTTGAAGTGGTGGGATCGAGCTGATGTGATTGTCTACCACTCTCCCCGCCATCCTCGCTAGCTGTCTGCTCGTAGTTTCCCTGTCCCAATCGGCCCCTTATTCGTTCAAGAAAACCTCCCTTCTTCTTTTTCCTTTCTATCGGCTTCTTCTTTTGTCGCGCCTTAGTTATGCAGACTGCCAGAGTAATTGCTACCGCCGCACCAGCAATGCTACCGATAACCTGCACGTTGAGGCATGAATGTTAGCGTCATGGCAAAGCTCGGCGATTCTTGCTGCTCAAATAAACTCACAATAAAGACAACAGTATTATTGGTCCCACCGTTATCGTTTTTAGAGGAGGTTTCGCGAATTTGAAGTAAGCTCTCGGTGGCATCCCAGCCACGCGGTATTGGAACGTTCAGATGCATTTCAGACTGAACTGCACCATTCACAGGAAGCAGAGTTAATTGAACTGGTAACGAGTTTGAATTGCTCGTGACAAATCGTCGGAGAGGGCGGATAGAAAAGGACCACAGAGAGGAGCGCCCGATTGGATGATCGATGATTGCCAATACGAAGTGGGAGTACGGGGTTTCGTATAAGATTCAACGATTGCGGCAAAAGCGTTGGTACTGGAAAGAAGGTTTGATTTACAGGAGATTAAAAGGACCAAAACCACAACAGAAGAATGGGAAGAGAATCGCCTCTAACTTCAGGCAGAGCAGAGCAAAGGAATCCAATGCAATGCAGAGCTCAGCACAGCCGCAGTTATCAGGCGCTCGCGAGGCGCGAGGTTGGTTGGTTGGCTTTCCCGTCCAGTCGGCTCGGCTTGGCTTGGCTGAGCTGGATGTGAAAATGGACCTGGGCCTGGACTTTGGACAGGGGTGTTTCGGGGTCTTTTACCCTTTATACTCGCTGTGTGTTTCACTGATGGGAGCACAAAATGGGAAGGAATAAGATGATTACCAGTGTAACGAGAAGTGAAAACGAGGAATTAAGATTAGAATTGAGCAGAATAAGCGGATGAGCTGATTCGCCTCGTCTCGTCTTGCTCTGCAGTCAGATCAAGAATTGGCCAACCTGCCCACGTAACTTCCATCAACTATCATCTGCTCCAAGACGATCTTGACTTGTCAGTAGCCGTTAGGGTGGTGACATCAGTAAGGTAAGCGGCTACGTAACTTAGCCTGGGGCCAACGAGTGGCCTCTGCTTACTTCCCCTCAAGGGTTCTAGTCAAGGTCTCGATGGCTTAGACACTGAATATCGTATCAATTTCTGTATTGAATCACCTGTCAATATGATCAAATGGAATGGCAAGGCGTTGTGGCTGGTGTACAACAGGTACAAACTCTTATCTTGCCGCTATTTATCCCAAACTTGTACTCATCGACCGCTGTGTTGCACCCGATCCTTGAATAACAACTTCATTGCCAGGAGAATAAGCATTAACGAGAACCCCAGTTCATTACGCAATCACCACAGACAGCTGGAGGGAGATCTGCGGGGCGATTTCTTTATTTTGCTTTTAGTTTTAGTTTTCTTGCGGGATCGCCCTCGCAGAAGCAGTTCAGTAACTTCTTCAACCGCTTTTCACATGGCAGCTTGGAGCTCTCTGTTACGTTCCATGCTGTCGTAAACTTACTGTCAAGATCCACTCAAACTAACGGCTTCTCCGGCCGCTAACGATCACCAACATACACTACTGAAAGGTCCTGTCCCTTAAGTCTTAAATCTGACCTTCCAGGATACGGCGTGGCTGGTGGCTTGGCTTGGATCCTGGCCACTGAAACTCAGCCTCTGCTTCCAGCTCTCGTCTGGTGTAATTGTTGTTGTCCTTGGCTGAACGATCCAATCTCTCATCCGTGAGCTTAGATTAACGAAATACTTTGTTCGATTGGCGAACTATCGACACCATTGTCCGAGTTATTTGTCTTCTTAGGAAGCTATGATCGCAAGGTGTTCTTTCCACATTCCCCTGGCGCGTTTGTTTCGATGGCCTTACGGAAGGTTGTCATAAGTATTCCATTCAGTAATGCACATTGACGGTCATTCCGTACCTTAATAACCAGCCTTATTTATTACTGCTGTTTCATCTTTGGCCGTTATATATTCAGTCCCGCATCAGGCCTTGAGTCATTGTCAACCCTCGTTTAACCTAAAGAATCCTGGAACACCAGCATGGGAGAAGCTTCTCCTGCCTGTTAGTGTTTCACAGTTGACAAAGAGACAGCGTAACACAGTTTTTGCTAGGCCATCTTTACAAGCAGTAGAGTACCTCATTTTGAGAAGATTAATAAATGAAGGATGCTGCTATGTAAAATGAACATATGGGAATAAAATAGCCCTAAACTCCCGCTCCAACCAAATCCGCATCAATCATATGCTTTACCCAAACTTCTTTTCAAACTTCTTCAGCATGCCCGTTACACCACGTTCCAAACGTCCCGCGTTCTCCTCAAGTTTACCTCGTGGCTCCTTCGTCTTAGGCGCAAATGAGTAGATTTCTGAATTTGCCATTTCTATCTGCGTCGGCCGATAAACTTGGTTGTGGACTGAATATTCTGAACCTGGTTGAGCTGACGCCTGCTGCTCTTGATGCGCATAGTTGTACTGTGTGAAGCCTCCAGGAGGTGGTGGAGGAAGTCCTGGGGTGGAAACAGGAGGTGTAGGTTGAGAGCGAGGTTGAGCTTGGGCAGGTGGTTGAGCTTGTGGAGGAGGCGGGGGTGATACAAATCCAGGTGAACCGGGGAATGTTGCACCATATGGGCTTCCCAATGCTTGAGCAGGCATTGTAGCGGCTCTTTGCAGTCCGGGATGCTGGCCAAATTGAGGTGGAGGTAATCCAGGGCTTGTCACGCCTCCAGGAGGGAATTGTGATGGCGGTGGCATGCCCGGCGTGAAAGGCTGCTTGTGATAATCATACGCGACAGCAACAGCAAGCGGATTGAGGGGGTCCTCATCCGGAGGCGGGGTCTTTTCTCGGTGCTGTATCGTCTCCGGAGCTGCTGGAGCGGCCGGGTTATAAGCCATGGGGGCAAAACTCGCCGGTGCCTCGGAG